>JBCJKH010053199.1:1604-13554 GCA_039877255.1 Loriculus beryllinus | reverse complement strand
GCAGACTTAAAACCTCATTGAGAAAGAACAAGTGCATCAGAGCTCATGACAAACCAGGAGACAGAAAATCTGCACCATTTCTTTTATTCATAGCTTATAAGAGGATGGTTAAAAATCTGATTATGGTAGGTAATGCCGATTTTTGTTTTCTCTTTTGAAAGTTTTGCTTAACCCTGCTCCTACTGGATGATTTCTGGCACTGCTGGTGACCATCTGCATAGCCAGATACGACACAAAGAAACACTGAACGACACAAAGAACAAATGAAAAGCTTCTTTTTTCTTCCAAGAGGAAAGTCAGTGCTGTAAATTTGATCTAGTTTAGGAAGTCACCATGACACTGAATCTGCTGTATTTTGTCCTTTTCACACAAATAATATTCATCTGAGACAAAAGACCAGCTACTTCCAGAAAACATTATAGTAGTGGAGGTGCCAGAGAACTGCCTGGATTATCTGCACAGGTTATGTGATCAGAAAAATGGCACTCTGCTTTCTAACTCCAGTGGACAGTGACAAGTGACAGTAGCTTTGCAATTGTAACATTTTCCTCTAGTACTTGTCCATTACTCTTCTCACTTTGCTTTATATTGATTTTTTTTTTTTTTGGGGCGGGGGGGGAGTGTGGGAGGAGGGGGCTAGGGAGGGAAGAGCACACACATGTTGGGTGAGCCAGTACCTGTGGAGCATTCCAGTTTGCGTGTGAAACAAACTGGAAAGATGTTGCCCTTAGCTGAATGGAAAGGCAGGCTGCACGGGTATGCAGCTGCAAATGAGCTGTGTGATGTGAAGGCCTGTGCACAACACGTGGAGCTGTGCTTAGAGAGTTTCAGCCTCCCTCCTATAGGAAAACTGCAGCTGATGCAGGGCCAAGGTACAAACACTGCTTGAGCTGATAGTGCTGGGCTTTCTGAATAGTAGAATTTGCATTCCCTTCCTGGCCAGCACAGTACATAACTTTCCTATTGAATATGCCTGGGATGTTTTCATTTTGTAACTGCCATCCTTACAAATTTACTAATTGCCATTTTGTTTGCACTAGCAAGTTTGAACATAAAATATCCAGAGCCTTTGTAGCTTGTTTTACAGAGGATTATTTCAGGCCTAGATATAATATTTGGGATCTGCAGCAAGAGATACGGCCTTCAGGAGACATCCTGACACTGACTTGGCACTCATGTCCCACCTGCTGAATGCCAGTGGGATCCTGTCCATTGCTTTCATAGGCTTTGGATCCCACCCAGAGCATTCTCAAAGATGGGTGGGAACTGGGAGCATGGGCTGGATTAGGAAATCACAGTTTTGAGAGCTTTTCTTTCTCATCAAAATTTGATTTTTGTCAACATTTTCTGAACATCTCAAACAACTATTGCTCTGGAAATTAGAGAGTTTAGCTCATCCTGTACAATAATTTGTGCTACATTCCCAAATTCAGTTTTCATACTGTAATATCGCCTAAGTAATTGCAAAGCTTCGTCATAAACCTTATGAATGATCAGAAAAATTAAGAGGAATTTTCTTTAAGCGTTTACTATATATTACACTGTATTTTGTGATGGCTAATACTACTTTACTTTGATGATGAACTTTTGCAGCAGTTTTCAGTGGTTTTCTTTAACCAGAATCAAAACCTCAGTGTCTATTTTCCTTTGCCTGTGTAGTTCTGTGGTTTCCAAATTGTAGCAAAGCAGCTTTATCTTTTCCTTCTCATGCAGTTTGCTTGTTCAAAGACTGTCATGTTTTTGGCTAAAAATCCCAGCAAACTAGAACACAGGTATTTTTTCCCATTCATCTTCTCAATCTGCTGCTGCTTATTTTCACTGATAGCACAGTCATTTTCTCTAACAAAGCATATATTCATATGCATCCTACCTACTCTACTGATCATCTTGGGTGCTAACCAACACTCACTCCTGCTGTCATTTCCTTGCTGACTTAACCAGGAAGAAATCTCTCTGCCAAGGTCCCTCGGGGCTCCGTGGGCTGTGTGCAGCTCTGCGAGGTGGACTTCCTAACTACTAGAAAGATTAAATTCAGCTCTGCTACTTAAAGTATCTTGTATTCCTGTTGTAGGTTTTACCCTGGTGAGTACTCCAAGTTAAACAATACTGTGGTTGTGAATTGTTGTCTGACTTGCAGCCTTATTTCTCATTCTTGGCTTGTGTCCTAGAATAGGATCCAGAGCAGTTACTGACTACAGAGATAGAAAAGAAAACACACCACAAAAGAAACAGTTGCACAATCCACTTGCAAACACACTGCTCCTGTTGTGTATTTCTGAGCTGGCCCCCAGAACACAGGTAATTTAAATCCCCCAGGATTAAAAGTAAAAACAAGCAAGCAAACGGAAAGTTGAATGCCTTATAATCTCTTCCATTTTGGGGGAAGAGGAAACAGAATGGAAAAATCTTTTGGGTATTCACTTTAAGTGCTCTTGAGTTTAAGAACTGTGACTGAGATGCACTTAAAAACCCTCATAACTCTCAATGTCTCCTCAAACGGCAGTGTTAGTAAAACTGCCCAACACTCATCTTTCTTACCTCCTCAAGAGAACATCAGACTTTGGTGCAAGGGAGATTGCTACTTGCAAGTGAATCAACCTTCTCCAAAATTTGTGCTTGAAATGACCTTGAGGATTTGGTAGTAAACCCCATTTCTGGTACTCTTTAATGAATTTCAGCAGTTACAGTAGTGATCCAGGCAGGATAGCTTTTCTAGGACTACTGATGGATGTCCTATAGTAGAAATGATACACTGGCTAAGTAAAATAAAGGAAACCTAACTGTGTTTCCTAGAAATCTGGATGGTTCCCAATGGAAGCACAGAAAGGTTTATCAGCTCCCCAGACAAGGGAGAGTGTGGCCCCTTCTGTGCTACCGGTGCAGAAGGAAAGCAAGAAAGGAGCATATGGCCCCACCAAAGGCAAATGGTGTTTTGGTTAGAAATGTTCTTCAGGAGATGGCAAGGGAAATAACAGTGATATCTACTTATCAACGGAAAATGGAAGGGAGAGAATAATAATATATATATATATATTATGCTATTTTAACTAACTACAAAACCAGCTAGGAATGAGACTAAGAACAATGTGCAGAGGAGATGGAAACAGAAGTTGTACAGAAAATTATTTTCTGGAGATAACTGAAATCTGTAAGAAATTACAACACAAGATGAAGGAAGGTGTATGTAGAGAGAAGAGAGAAGTTACAGCAAAATTAAAAGATACATTAAGGAAAAGTATTCTAAGGAAAAATACAGACACTGAAATGTACCAAAGAGTAAAGGCAAACAGCAAAAATAGGGCAGAATGAAAAACATGAAATAAAAGGAGATACAGACTGAATGATGGGCTATTCTCACATTCAGTTTGATGCCACCTTTTTTTCATCATTAGTGTAAAATGCACTGTCCGTCACATATACGACATATAGTGGCAGATGGTATTTAACATTGGCAAGCTCAGTGAGGATTTTCTGAATGGGGAAGAACCGGTGTATCTCTCTGCTTAGGTCATGTGCGCTGCACAAGACTAGGGTTGGGGAAATGCTATACTTCTGCAGTGTAATTATTTTTGCTACTCCAAATAGGCTAGATGATACAAATCTTAATCAGAATGTAAAAGAGAGATTATGGGAGTTTCAAGCTTTCTCCCTGACCCCCAAAATTCATGCATCAGAGGCCAACATGGGACAGCCAGTATTACAAACAGATATTTTTTTTTTAATAGGGTTCAGGAATGATGCTGTGTTTTTACTGTGAAGCTGATCACTTCTCTGCTATCAGCTCTTGCCTCACCACTGAGGGTTTGGTGGATGAAAACAAGCCTGTTTTCTCTGTTGCCAGCCCCAGTCCTGTGCTTGGGGAGGACACTGTGTTGCTTGAAACATTTGCCTGAGGTCAGTAGTGATTACCTGCTCTGCTGCCAACTGCCCATGCAACCACAGCTAAATGCCTTTGCCTCTCTGGTGCTCCAGTCTGAAGAAGCACATCCAACTAGCTGCTATGGGAGCAAATGTGTTAAAGCTTCTCAAATACTGGGCTAAGGGGGAGTCAATTCCATTTAACCTCTCAGATAAAACCTCTCAGCTCCCAGTGGCGCTTGAAGGTGTTGAGGCAAGTGGAAAGGTAGCAGTAAAGCCTGTTCTTCAGCTACTGAAACATCAGGGGCAAGGATGTGGGGCTAGAGGAGCCAGCTTGGATGCACAGCTGTGTAAACTGCTTCACTGACCTTAGCAATGTCCCTTGCTGTGCACTCGTCTTTCCCTGTTTCAGCCACATCTCTTGTTGTTCCAGCAATGCCTCTACATAACGCCAAGCTGGGCCAGTGTTTTGTTAGGTCTCTCCTTGGCCCAGCACCAAAGACACTTCTCTTCCCTCCTTTCTGGCCTCCTTGCTTCACCTTTTCTCTATCGCCTTCATTATTACACCACAGATATATTACCTTGGGATCAAAACAGTCCCTCTCCACACATATGTAAATTCTAAATTACCTCATCGTTAATCTAGGAAACAGGCAGCTTTCCATTAGCCAGCAATCTGTTCCTCTACGGCGTGGTTGCTTCAAGAGAAGCCCATCGCCCTTGGTGATGCAGGGCTTACCAGCCCTGCTGGTAGGGGAGCCCTGTGCTATGCCGGATGCCTGGCTTCTGGTGGCTGTCCTGACCTCAGTGTACTGTGTGCTTGTCTGCACACACACTCATAGGTGACCAACACAGGTTACTGCCAGTTAGAAAGGTGTGATGGGGAAACTTTGTAGAATCACCCTCTATGGGCACCAGGTTTTTACCTGGTTATCCTGATTACCTTCTTTCAGATGGCTTCTACCAGTGAAAGTTTTAGTGCAACTAAACCAGGTGCTCTGCCGTGGTATTGTCATTAAGTTCATCCTATTTGTGTGCTCCTGTTACAGCAGACTGTCTATTAAGTTGATTGGGCACACGCATTTTCATGTGCTGCATGCTCATATGTTAGTGCACGTAATGGGAGAACACGAGAAGCGTGTGCTCAGGGACAACTGAAATACAAGGGAATAAATTAGCATCTTCCTTTAAAACAAAGCTTGCTTTATTAACATGTGTTTGCTCCAAACTGAATGGAGAAATTCAGGCATCCATGTAAAATGTAAGCAACTGAATTATGTTCAATATTCCTTGGTGGCAATTGAGAAACTGGTATTGTTTTATTGTATTTCACAACTGGTTGCTTTGAAAAACTGCTTACTGGTATATAATGTTTACCGTTAACTGAGAAAATGATCTGGTGCCTGAATACGGAATTATGGAAAGAGTGTTTATTGTCCTCTTGCTGTCTTCCCTACGATTTAAAAAGGCGTGAACGAACAGGCTGAGTAATGGCCTGTTAAAGTGCTGTTTTAATTTTCAGCCACTAGTGAGTGCTCTTGAATAGTTTTTGAAGGCAGAGAGAGAGACCTTGAACCCCTCTGAACTGCAAGCTGTGAATCTCTGGGTAAATTTGTTGGAAACTGTAGAAAGAATGCCATTTATAAGAGGCGAAATGCGGTGCTACCGTCGTGGAGGCAATTTCCCTGAACAGCATGAGAAACGCGGTCACAGCAGCTGGTGGAGTGGCAGGGACTTGGCTTTGTTAAGCGCGGTAAAAGCTAAAGTAACAGTGCTGACAATCTCTGCAGCTCACAGTCACTTTTATTTCTATCTACTGGTAACCTGCTTTAAAATGTCTGCAGCTTTGCCAGTAGTTTTAATTTCAGCTTACATGTACATGGTATTACTTGTTTTGTCTTGTGTGCATGTGCATGCTAGCTTGCAGATTTAGACACTTTTACAGGCTAAGTATACAGCAAAATGCTGGGTGTTAGCCTGGGCTGAAGTCTGAGCCTTGTACAAATAAATGTAGTTATAGTTGGCTGAAAGGGCAATGATTTATCTAGATTTGGAAGAAAGAAGTTGTAAATTATAGACACACACCACTAGTTTTTGATGTGCAACTTCTCCAAATGAATATTTTTACATTGTGACCTGATCCTGTCCCTGTAACAAAATGAGGACTTTATATTTACATGCTTGGACAGAGGCTAAGATATTAATTAATTTAAGAGAGACAATGGAAACCTCTAGCAGTACATGATAACATTTGTGCACCCAGCAGTTGTAGTTTAGAAGATGCATGAAGCAGCTTCGCGTATGCTAAACTGTTCCTTCTCTTATGGGATGACAAAGTCTGTAAAAGTGAGCGGTTCAGGTCTCCAAGTTACTTTAAAAATTCTGCTGAAAAGAAACAAGCTCTATTGCTTTTGATTTTTAGTTAGTCATCACCAGTTAACGCCAGCACTCATATTCCTCCACCCCCTCACCCTGCACAATTCATACTCATTGTAATTAATTTTATGGCCTTTTTAGCAAAGGGAGACCTCTACATTTTATGCTACATTGCACAAGCAATTGAAAGTTGCAGATGAAAAAAACCCAAGCACCAAATGTTTAGCAGGTTTTTATTCTATTTTAAATGAGCAACCTATTTAAATCAATTATCGGCTTAAAATGAGCAGCCTGATCTAATTAGTGTTAGCCCCTGGTGGGTTAATGAATGAAAGGGAGGTGCTGGGCAGATGTGCTTTCCCCCAGGATATTCTTCTACTGACCACATTGACACAGAATCTTTCTAGGTGGGAGAATTTTATCAAACAGAATTGCTCAAAACAACAATTGTAAGATGCAGAATTATTAATTCTATTAGCAGAATAATGTCTTATATGGCTTTGGGGTCTTTGCTTTAGTTGTGTGTGAGGTTTTGCCAGACTTTTTAAGACAGGATTTGTTAGTGTGAGATACAAATCCCAAATAAATTACTTTCAGAATTAGCATATGAATTCATTTATGTAAGACACGAGAATTAAACATACCCATGGAAAATGCCAACTAAAATCTTCAAAAAGCTTGGTCAATAAGCATAGATCAACTCATACCCATCCTTCCTGTTCTTCCCCCCGGAATCCGAGTTCCCCAGTTACTTACACATAATGTCCTTTGAGCTTTATTATGTAGCCAATTAGTAAGTGTAAGATAGTACATGCAAGTGTAAAATATGATGAGTATCATTAAGCGTGGCAAAGGGAGAAAAAGATGCTGTTAGTGAATGGCCTTGTTTTCTTATCACTTTAACACATTTGCTGATTACTCTGCTGTGAGAGCACAGATGTTTACATTTTTGGAAGATGACATTTCTGAAACCAAATGCTAAGTTGCTGGTAAATATTACAATTTGTTACTGTGCAGGGCTTCTAGGTTTCTTATTCTGGATGTAACTTTTAAGTGGGTCCCACTGCTTTCCTCTATTCCTCTATTTTCTCCTGCTTTGGTGGGTCCCTAAAGATAAGTAGTCACACCATGAACTGTGAGATACCCCAGGAGCCCATCTGTTGCACTCTTTACCAGCGGTTGTATCCTCTTCCATGGAAACTGGCAGGTTACCTTTCAGTTTTACAGATGTAGTACTGGTTTTCTGGATTCCCATCCATCTGTTGAGAAGTACATTTATTTAGACATGAGAGACTATAAGTGGCATGTTGACACTTGTGTGTTATTCCTGGATCCTCAGCCTCTGCTAGATGAATAATCAAGGCTTCCTAAATGTCTCCATTTACCTGGGACAAATAAACATATTTTGATTAATTGTAATGCTGTTGAACAAACTCTGGAGTGCTTGATGGCAAAGAGTCTGCTTTAAATGTAGAAAAAAATCCCTCTTTACTGTTCTGAAATGTTTTCAATATTTTTGGGCCACTGAGGCTTCAGCAAAAAACAACTGGTTTACTAGAACTCTCTTTCCTTGCTTTGCTCATTGGTACACACACGTCTGTCAGAAAAGGTCAAAAGGATTTTTGAAAGAGGGGTGTGAAGATGTCCTTTTAAAATCTCCACATAAGTGCATCAACAAATACATTGAAAAGTGACTATGTAGAAGCAGCTGCTGACTCACTTGCTCTTCTCTGTTTTCTACTTCACTACTCCCATAGTACAGGCTCTTTTCTGAAATATAAAATCTTTTGCTTTTATAATTATAAGGTGAATGTTTTTATTAGTACAGAAGGGCTTATAAACAGACTACACATTATTTTATAATGTTTATCTGTATGTTTTAATGTGGAAAGTTTAAAACATTTGCTAAGTAGTATTGGCATGCTTTGAAAAAGCTAAATAAACCACAGAGTGTGTCATTTGAAAAGTACATGAGAAGTATGTTTTGGGGTTTTAAAATCAAATGCTCAAGTTTTTTGAGGAGAATATCTACTACCTTTTGGGGAGAGAAACCAAGTAACTTCTGAGGGTTTTTGTTCTCCTTTTGAAAGTGAAATTAGAGCCCAATAGATAATCATAGTTTCACCATGAGTTATTACAATGATTTATTCAATTAACCTCATGAATATAAGCCGTATCATTAAATAAGCTAAATTTGAGTGCAACAATTACAACTTTTGCTAACTGGAAGCAGTGTAAGTATTAAGTGTTTAAATATACCAATATTGGAGCATGATAATTTTTAAACATAATTACCTCTTTTATTATATTTTGATTAGATTAAAATTAATGCATTATTAAGCCATGATATGTTCTACCATCTAGACCTCTGTATAGACAAAGATAGGAGCTCCCCCCTGCACACACCCTTTTCTCAGGTCTAAATTAATTAAATTCCTTTTAATTATAATTTACTAAAAAGCTCCACTTTTACCACTATTATGCCTTTTGAACTTTGAAATTCAAAAAGAAAAAAAAAAAGAGAAACCAAACCCCTGAAAATGGTCTTTTGCGGGAGAGCTGAACTGTCAGCGAATTCAGGCAAAATTAATTATTTCAGCTTGATAAACCTTTTCATCTATTTGACTCCTTATACAGAAAAGCCAATTAATAATGTCAAACATGCTTTGCCTCCAGGGACCAGCGGGTTGTAATGAGTGTGTTTACTGCGGAGTGGCTATAGCAGAAAGAGCCACGTGTAGCAGCGCTCTAATCGCGCCACACCTGTCAAGCTGAGTCTCATTATCTGTGTACCAAGGGCAAACCTCATTTTGTCAGGAGTGGTTTTCGAAGAACTAACAACTGCCTGGGGAAGCATACAGGACTGTCGGCCAGTAGACGAGTCACTTAATTACCAATCAGAGCAGCAGAAGTGAATTCCTAACGTTCTGTAGTACCGACCCAGCTAATCGCCAGGATGTGCAACTCACCTTATCAGGGTGCCCGAACCAACTATTCATTTTCAGCATGAAGCTAATTCACCGCTTTCCTCTATGTTCTAGTAGGCTAGGATGGATGATGTTGCTTGAAACACAGCTATTCATCAAATGCACATTATCACATTAGTGTAACCGATCTGATTGCCACTTCCCCTTCCGATTATTAGCTGATAACAGGGTGGCTCTTGGCGAGGAGATGGACGCCTCTGGGTGACACCGGAGCTGCTTCTGAAATGTGCATGCACACATGCAAATGCAGCTCCATAAGATGAATAAAGGGCTGACCTTGGAGTGGATTATATTTTGAAAGCCATGTATACATATTACCTAAGCCCTCAGAACTCCCCCATGGGATAAATAGTATTATCCTTACTTTACATATTGGGAATGGAGACAGACTTCTGGTCTGTGACAAACAGCTCTCCATGGAGCAGTGGAGGAGTGCAGTGTCCTTGGGAGAACTCCTGAAGGACTCTGTGCCGCTGTGGTTCCTCCTATAACTAACTCCAGAATTGTGGTGCCTTTACTCTTTCTGGACCCTCGGAGCATCTCTTCAGCATGACAGTGTTGTAGCTAAAGCAAATGGGAATTAGGAAATGCAAAACGGCTATTTTTTTTCTCCTCAAGAGCTGAGGATGTTAGCCTCTCCCCAGGCATGCTCAGAGCAGCATCAGTTCAAATCACAACCAGGAGTGCAAGAAGGTGCCACTTCCCTGTTCAGGTGAGCCTCCTCACAGCTTTCTCTGGGTTCCTCAAACAGACAAGAGCTGCAGGAAGCAGCTGGTAAAGGCAGCACTAAAATTAGACAGATCTCAGGTGAGACTGGACTATACTGCATTGCCTTATTGCCATGTATTTTTAGCAATACTGCTCCCTATACAGAACATATTGTTGGTATTCAGAAAGTTAATCTTTCTTACTCTATTTGCCGATGACAGATGATAGGCAAAAAAAAAAAAAAATGCAATGCAGGAAAGTTTTGCTTAGCATATGTTAAATTAACTGGTGTGAGACTATTCTGAAACTCCAGAGTGCTAGTAAGTATTGGAAAAACTAAAGTGAATGCCCGCCAAGAAAGATTTTGCACTTCATTTATTGTAGAATAACTTCAGGAGTAAAGAGGTTGGTTTATCTGCTATGCAAAAAGAGCAAAAAGCTCCATAAACACTAAAAAATGAAATAAGCAAAAGAAATCCCCCCTTCAGCAAAACTATCACCAAAAAATGATAGAACAGATTTATCAGACAGTGCTGTTAGATGACAACTCAGCTGATTCATGCCTGATAGTTGTAGATGTGGAAGGGTGTTTGACAGCAAATATTCACAAAGTATTACCTGGACTTCATGTATGGGAACACACCTTGGGTGATGCTGTGTGTTTTGGGGTTGGTTTGTTGGTTGTTTTTTCAGTCGTGGTTTGTTTATTGGTGTTTTGGTTTTGTTCTATTTTGTAACGCAGCTGTGAATTGTCGTGTTCTAAAATGACAGCTGCACTCACCATCCACCAGTGTTAAACCACATGTTCTGAGCGGTTAAGCAAAGCGAGCTCTCTAATTCTAGCCAAACTAGTGCAAGGTTACAAAATAAGAGCAAGAAGGGGAAGAAGAAAGGTGGAAGGAACCCCAACTACTCAAGCACCTGTGTCAGTGTCAGCCAGCCATCTCCAGGAAAACTTCATTTCCCTTTTGCTGCAGCTTATCCACTTGCTAAGAGATTATGGCAATCAAATGAAATGAAGTACAGTCAGACATTTTTACTGTCAAAGTAAAAATGTCCCCAGAGCAGGTTGTGAGCAGGAGAAGCTGGGACCAGGTCAGCAAGATTATATCCACGTGGATTCCTATTGTCCACTGAACTACCACAGTTTCAACAAGCTATCACAGCACTGGAGACTCGCTGCCTGGCCAGGAGAGCTGCACAGCCACATGGCTTCTCCTGGTATTTGGCTCTAGAGCCACATGTCACAGCAGGTGGATGCCTATTGGGGGAGCTGGAGGGGAGTGGTGGATCCAGGAGCTACAGAACGCTGTTAAAATACTCCTGTCTTGCTCTGCATTTCTCTTTTTTTTTTTAGAGTGCAGTCTAGCATAGCAGTTAAACATGCTGAAGTTAAACTTACTACTAGTATATCTGTGCACAGAACAAGATCTACTGTTTCACCTTGAGGCAACCTTTGCTAATCTGCTGATAGGACTTTGCACAATCTAAATTAGTGGAAAACAGCAGAAGGAAAAAAAGCAATGAGCTAGGAAAAAGAGGGCTTGGGATAAGCAGTAAACCAGGAATAAGTCTTGTGGCAGAGATAAAAACAGATGCTTTGTATTTATTGTTCATCTTCAGTCTTCTCATCATGACTTTCAAGCTGTAACATTACTTCAGCTTTATTGGTTTTGTTTTCTTCTCCCAACTTTCAATGCAGACGGAAGTCTAGATTATCCTCATTGCTCTATTCTCAGGCCATGTACAGCCTGATCTCTCCCTTTAGTGCAGTAAACGGCATTCATCTTCCCCTTAGGCAGGCAAAGGGCTAAGAAGAGGTCAGCAGCCCTAATAATCTCATCTTGGACCTCTTTGTTGGTATGGTTATATGATCTTTTGTTTTCTGTTTTATGACTGACAAGTCTTCAAAAATCTGGTGACACCACTCAACTTCTGCAAAATTGATGATCTCAGCTTGGGGGAAACTTTGAGTGTTGCTAGTCTTTAAATTTTCGGGGGGGGGGGGGGGAAGTCTTCTA
>JBCJKH010053198.1:24836-44442 GCA_039877255.1 Loriculus beryllinus | reverse complement strand
TGTAAAGTAGGAGTTGACAAGTGGGATAATTCTTAACACAGATTTGTGTCTCTCTGTCTTCTAGACAACTCTGCTGAAGCAGATTTATGGCTGCTGAACAGTTGTACAGTAAAAAATCCTGCTGAGGACCACTTCAGAAACTCAATCAAGTAAGTTGTTTCCCTGAAAAGATACTTAATTATGAATGAATATTGCATGTTTTCATTTTAACAGCTTCATATTTCCAATCTAGAGCTGATTTAGTGGTTTAGAACAAGAAGTGTGCTGACTTTGTTATGATGGCTAGTTCTCTAGAATAAATTTCTAAGGTGCAGTGTGGGTTTTGCAATTTGCAAATGATTATCAATACACTGCTGGCCCTGTTTCGATAGGGGCTTCTCTATCACTTCTCAAGACTGTGTTGTGGGGTTTTTTTGTTTTGTCTGGTTTTTTTTTTTGTTTGTTTTTTGTTTTTTGTTTTGTTTTGGTTTTTTTTCCCCCCAAAATGTGAATTGTTAGGCTGTTTTTTTTTTCCCTCTACTTAATTTTTACATAATCAGACCCTTCCAATTAGAAGGGTACCAGGTACTTACTTAAAACTGTTTCACTGTTCATTTTCCTAGAAGGTGAACTGATTAGCCTATATTAGAAGTCTTGCAAAGAGTATGTTATGATTTCTCTGTAACATTTTGATGATGTTGGAAAGTACGACATGGTAGTGACTTCTGCCTCTGGATTCAGTAGGGATACAGTTGTGACAAGAGTTAACTACAAAAATCTGTACAATTACAGCTATTATTGCTCAGTATAAATAAATACAGCGGTGTGTTTCTTGTAGATTTTACCTTCAGTAAACAAGTGTGGCTCTTTATGCGGTCTTTTCTTCAGTGTGGTGCACTGCGGATGCACTGTTGGTGGAGATCCATTTTGATTAGAACCCCCCCTCCTGCCATAGTTCTTAATAAGCATGCTCAGAAGGTAGACAGAAGCTGGATATAAGCAATCTGCTTGCAGTGCTAGAGTGACTAACAGCATCCAGGGGCTGTAACCTGGAACAGAAACTGTTTGTCTTTGGTAGGTGGTACAGCAGGAGGTACCTCCCCCCCTTAGGGGGCTTCACTTCCTGACTGCTGGTGTTGCACTTAATGATGAGACTGGATTTTTGGCTTTTTTTTACAGTTGCCAAAAAAAAAAAGCTATTCCCATAACACTTCCAGTGTGTTGGCCAACAGAATGGATGACAAGATCTTTTCAAGTTCAGTTGTGGCCATTTTTCTATTTTATTAATTCTGTGCCAGAATTGATGTGGTGTGGTGTGTGCCCTTTAAACCAGTAGAATAGAGTTGGTTGAGAAAGAGGGTCTAACTGAAAGCAAATGACCGAAAGTATTTCTTGGAACTTCATGTTTGTGTTGTCGCTCTATTAATGAGCCTGATGTGATTTGCCTGAGTTTGCTGTTCTTGTTCTTTACTTCTCCCTACACAATTTCTATTCTGACACAGATATTCTGGTTGTTCTCCATGTTTTTTTCTCTTTGCTGGGACTCACTGCTTTCCTGAAGCAGACATTGTTTTTCTCTGCTCTCAGATCCTGGCAGTTCTTCCTGTGGAGAAGGCCAGCTTTCATTGTTGTTTCTGGCCATTTTTTATAATTATCATTAAGCATAGATGAGAGATCCATACATAGTGCTCTTTCATGGTACTTGGAACTGAAAGATTAAACATCATCCATCTCAGAAAAGAGCAACTACAGTTGTATTTGGGGTTTCCAACAGTGAGGAAAGCTTGTATCACTATAGAATACAACTTGTCCTAAATACCTATTATTTTATTGCAGCAGCAAATGCAGTGCTTGATTTTTGGGTGATAGAAAACTGCCTGCCATTATATCCTATCATAATGGCCTGTTGGTAGCTATGGAGATCTTTGTTCTTTACGACTGAGCAACAGATTAAACATTTAATAAGTGGATTGTCAAAGCAAACATACTTTGACTGGAAAAAATAATACTCAGCACAGTAAAATTCTTTCGAATTAGAAGAAAATCCAGGCTGGAAGTGCTATATAGCATTCTGAATTTCACTATATACAATTATGAATTGGGAGAAGTATTTCAGTTCTGCGTATTCTCTGCCTTCTGTAACAGTTTCTGCTACATAATTTTCCTTGCATATATGACTTCAAAATGCACTTATTCAAACCAGTGCCAGTGTGTTCATGCTGATGGTTGAAGAATGACTGTCTGAGAAGCTGATCCTTCACTAGTGGCATGTACTGAGGGATGTGTTAAAACTGTACAAGTCCTCTATGTTCAACCTTTTTATTATCTGATGTTCTTTTAAAACCAGTTACTCCCAAACTCTCTGAATCTTTGCACTGGATGTACAGATGCATATATAGCTGATGCAAGCTGACTGGCAGTATAATCTCTGTGCCTTTTTGTATAGCTCTCAGAAGCAGTCTACTGCTTTTCAGTATCAGTGAAGTTGAAGGTGCTGAGCTGGGGTGATGATATGGAAGGCAAAGAATTGCGTAAAGGTCATAACTTATGAATGGGAATTGAGAGCATTTTTTGTGCAGATTTTATTCTCAGTTTTACAATTCATGTTTAATTGTAAAATGAGATTAAAGGGTGAGATAGGTAATAGTATGAGGAATTTCCAGTATAATCACATAGATGGAGTTAAAAGATAATAATTATATCCTTTGAAAGAAAATGGAGGTTAATTCAAGAGAAAGTAGGAAATAAAGTAAACTGAATTAGGTAACTTCCATCAAGCAAGTTTATGAAGATTAAGATGACTGTGTAAAGTAAATAGATAGGTACAGAAAAAGAGTACCTTGAACAAGTAAAAAGAAGCAAAAGAAAGAAGAACCTAACATTAAGAAGTGAGGCAAACAACACTGCAAATAAACAGTTCCCATTTGGTGTAACGCTGCATCTGCAGCAACCCTGCTCTTCTGTTTTAGTATTTTGCTAAATTTGCACAAAATATGCATTATCCCCTAGCCTCCCAGAATTTGCAAGTGCACGTAACCCTGTGGCCGAAGACACTTGTGGTGAAAGATTTGCTAGTAGCTGGTTTTGGCAGGATCTTACCTTGAGTTAGGAAGAGCAGGAGATGGTCTGCTGTTTAAATGGCTCCAATTTGCAGCTGTTATGAAATAAGAACATGTTCTTCTTGGAAGTGGGAGCAAGAACATGGAGTACAGGGGGGAGAGGGAGGAAAGGGCACAGGAGCCAGCGTGGGTGTATGTATTGTGCTGTTGATAAGCACTCAGTTATCACATGGTATACACAGAGATGAATGAATTATGTCTCTGTCCCTATGATGTAACAGTGTAGTATAAGTAGTACTACATATAGATAGTACTACTACAGAATCACAGAATAGCTGAGGTTGTTGAGGATCTCTAAAGATTGTCTTGTTGAGCCTTGCTCAAAGCAGGAACAGCTAGATCAGGTGGCTTGAGGACTGTGTGCAGCTGGGTTTTGAGTATCCTTAGGAGACTCCACAAATGATCTGGCAAACTATTCCAGTGTTTGGCAACTGTTATAGTAAAAAAGGGTTGTTTTAGGTTTAAACTTCATGTGTTGTATTTCAATTTCATGGTTGACTTTTTGCTGTCACTGGGCACCAGTGTGAAATGCTAGTCACTGTCATCAGGTACACATGGTGGGATTCCCTGGACCTTTCTCTCTCCAGGCTGAGCAGTTCTAGCTCTCTGAGCCTCTCAAGCCCTTCCTTGAACTGCTTCCAGTTTGTCTGGGTTTCACCCATACTGGGGAAACCAGAACTGCACCCAGTGCTCCAGATGTGGCTCCCACCATGCTGAGAGTAGAAGAGAAGGATCACCTCCCGCTGTCTGCTGGTGATGCAATTCCTAATGTAGCTCAGGAGGCTGTTGGTGGTCTTTGCCTCAAAGGCTCATTGCTGCCTCATGGTCAACCTGGTGCTCACCAGGACCTGCAGGGCCCTACCTACCAAGCTGCTTTCTAGCTCGCCAGCCCCAGCCTGTCCTGGTACATGGGGCTGTGCCTCCTCAGGGCCAGGACTTTGCAGTATCCATTTGTTGGACTTCATGAGGCTTACACATTACATTAGTTAAAATCTCTTTTTCTTTAAAATTTGTATTAAACTCTATAAAGAAAATTACTCATTTGGGTTAACTCACTGATTATTGTGTGTGAGCTAGTTGTCCTTGTGGAGATGTGGCTATTGGTGTATATGTTGTGGTGGCTTTTAGAAATACGTTCCTGCAATGAATTTCTCTCCTGAAAGAAAAAGAAGTGCTTTAGTTCTATCAAGTGATTTTATTTTGGATGCTGATGGATATACCTACTGTATTTTAGTAAAGTAGTTGCTGAGCATTCCTGGTAATTAGCAACTTTTGGAAAGATTCAGGAATGTTGAATCCCTCAGATCAGTTTGGGGTTTTTTTCTAGTGGTATTGAACCCTTGCTAAAGCAGTGGGAAGGGAAAGTGTGTCATGTAAAATATCTCTCTACTCTGACCCCTTCTTAGGGTCTTAAGTGTCTCTGAATGGCTACAGTCCCAGATAGGGTGTTAATTTATTGGTCCTTGATCTTGTGCTTCTTAATTGACCTGTGTACACTCATTTAAGCAGAAGGACTTAAGTTACAGTTCAAAAAACCCTGACAACCTAAGCCACAACCATTAGCATCCTTGCTATGGTATTTATGCAGAAAGTGCCCCTGAAAACACATTGTTCGAGGTGTCATGTTGAACAGAATGACCGTGAGGACACAGTACCTCAAATCACTTTTGTGGAATCAAGTGCATTGAGGTGGGCTGGATGCAAGGACCTTTACCTTATGTGGAAATAGGTTTTCTCTGCTGCCACAACTGGTTCTGTTGGTGCTATGGTTGGTTTGTTGGTTTTTTGTTTGTTTTAGTTAATGATATTTTATGGAATGGGCTGTTTTCCCTTTCACATTATTTCTCTCAGTAGTGGCAAGTATTTTCTTTCTCAAGTTCCTAGTCAGACATAATATAGCAAGATTGCTTTGCAAAATCCTGCACTAAAGGCAGCAAAGTGCTTGGAATGTTTCATTGATGGAATTTGTCCCTGTAGGACAGCTGTGCCTTGGAAACTTCTCATCCTGTCCTGAGATCTGAGCTGGATTTGCCCTTGAGAATGCACAGAGCTAGGATATTATTCTGTTTAAAGGCCTGTAGGTAGTATAGAATAACGTTAAATTGGCTTAAACTTCTTAAATATTTGCTGGTAATATTTTGTGGCATCTACTTTATTTTGCCTTAGAATTCAGAATGAAATAATACTTTCTAACAGGTAGCCTGCAATCTATATTTAAAAGTCAGTTACATCTTTTTTTGCTGATAATGTTTTGGAGTATCTTTGAGCCTGATAATCTATCAGTATGACCAACTTATGAGTTCAGTGTACATGTATATAGCTGTTCTATAAACAGTATAAATAATAAAGACTAAGTAAATTATCCTTAATATCTTTCCAGATGTCATTGTATTTACTAATTTTTGGGGATGTTGGGTAGTTCTGTGATGGTTTGTTTCATTGTCTCAGTTTATTTTTCCTTTTTTTTTAATGGTAAAAGGTTGTCGGCTGAAGTTTTCTGCTATCATTTAGCTGATTCAAAGGTAGCTTTCTTAAAATCTAGCTGTTAGCAGCAGCAAGAGTAAGGATTTAATAAGTTGCTAGCCATAAGTACATCACAGTAAAACTTTTAAGGCTGTTTGATGAAGAGAACTGAGCATAAGGACATGTTCTAGAGGAGCTCACTTCCTTTAAAATAAAGTTACTTTATTCTTTGGTCTCATGCTTCACTGATTTGAAGTGCTCTGATACTCTTTCTTGCCTGTTAAAATATCAGGTACCTAACCCACTTTTCCTGATGGTCTCCGAAACTTTAGAGACTGTTTGTGTGTTTCTAACTAGCCATCTGCCTCCTTGTTTGATCCTTTATTGAGTGCTAACTTACATTTATGTTAAGGGACTTGTCTTTTCCACAGGACTTCCCTTCTGGTTTGAGCATTATGGGGAAGATTATGTGTCTTACACTTTGGAAAATAAGATGTGGCTATGCTGTTGAGGTGTTTATGGCTTGTCTTATGGTATGGAATAAATTTGACCACTATAGTAATCTTACGTATAGTTAATAATGTATAATATTAACGCATTTTTTTTTACCTATATATTGCTGCGTTCATTTTAAGATGTGCTTCAGTGTGTGTTCAATCCTTTTCTACCTGATAGCTATGAGTTGTGACAGAAATGTAGAGGCTTTTAGCACTGAAGTAGTGCAGTGTGGCTTCCAATTCTGTCCTGGCTTCAGTTTTCACCAATTCATGAATAAGCACTATGTGTGGGATATTGTTGAAATCCTAGTATGACAAGACTTTGATCTTAAACAACGCAAATTGTTTACGGCTCTCGGGTCCAAGTGGGGCAAGTTGAACAGTAAAAGGCATGACTGCCTTTGGATGCTACAGAATTTCTGTTCACTGGATACAACTGTGTTAGTGTTAAGTACAGGAGAAGCTGACTCTGTAAGAAATACAAGAGCTTGTTCAGAGGTAAGAATAACTTTCTCCTGCTTGTCATCTTTGCAAATAAAAATAATCCTGGAAGAAAATTTTTTGTTGCTTTGTTAACACTTGTGAATGTAATTTATATGATGAATTTTGCAAATTGAGCAAAACCAAAAATTGCTCATGGAATTAGAATAGTGTTAACACTTTAAAGCAGCATGACACATTTTGCTTTTACTGATACTTTCCCAGTGTAAAATTAGACTGTGATTTACATTTGTTTATACCGTTCCTGCAGTAAGGTTTAAGCCGTGAAATACCTCTGGAAGAGGAAACAGAAGTATGTCAAAGCTCTTTACTTTATAGATCTTGTTAGTGTAAGATGATCACTTCCACTGTGTTTGAGATGAGTGTCATAGTCTTGCTATGTGTTCAATTTTGCAGAAATAATGTCATGCCATGACTGTCAGTGTGTGTGTCAGAGTATTTAAGGAAACAGGACAGCCCTGAGGACTGTAGCTAGAAGTACTGCTATTTTCTACTCCTATTTTATTGAAGAAATTCAGGAAGAGCTGAATTCTCTGAAGTAAAAATGCCTGTAGAACGAGCTTTGGTAGGTGGGAGGAAACTTTTCACTTCAGGATTTTTTTTAAGAGAATTTACCAGTAATATTCCTTCTTGCTCAGACCCTCTTAATTAGTCCAGATAACACTGATGAGAACATCACCATTTTGGCATGTTGAAAGGCTCCCATGCTTACAGGTTGCGGAAGTGTTTGCATTCAAGATATATGCTAGATTCACTGTGCAAGAGAAACATCTTCCCCATTTAATAGGAGGGAGTTAGTTTAGAATAGAGGCTATAAATCTATTAAATAGGATTTTAAATCGCAGTTGTCTTCTGGGAAAAACTAGAGAAACTTATGAGACTGCTTCATTTGCTTCGTCAAAGCCTTGATTGGGATAGATTTATGCACAATGCTAACTTTTTTAGTTATGGGACATCTGCTAAGATCTCAACAATCACACATTATTAACCAGAATTAGTTTCTTTGATAAAAAGTGTACAAATGAACTAGCTGAAAACACTGAATACTTCTCTTGTGTTCAGAAGGTATTTTTGAGGTTCAGCCTATTTCTGGGAGGAATTTCTAGAAGGCGTTTCTACTTCAGCATTTGACGTTTCTTTTCTTTATATAGCTGTGTTCATCTGTATTACAAACCACTTCAGTTAATTTCATTTCTATGTTTATCTTACACGTTAACATTTCTCAGCTTGAGCAACACCAGTTTCACTGTTATGTGGTTGAATAAGCCCTGCCATGGAGCATAGTGTGCTACAGAAGGATTCTATATGCTTAAAACAAATTTTAAAGAACTGGAAGTCTTCAATTAAAAACTTATTATCTTGTAAGTTCTTTTTTTGTTTGTATTTTTAAGCATACTGAATATTGACATCCATTATCTTATTGTTTGATGCATAGCAGTTGGTGAAGGATTCTATGATTTAAATGATGTTTGATAGTGGAAGGATTTTTTGCTGCTTTTGAGTGCGTTCCTTTTCTTGCAGCCATCTCTGCTGTAAGAGAGAATGTTAAAAGCTACTTGACATGATGTTATAAAATGCAGAGAAAAAACAGAGCATATAGAACTGAGTGTTTTCCATGGTAAAGTGTTTAGAAGATAAAAGGATTATGGACTGCTTGTGGTTTCAAGTGTTACATGGCTGCATTTTGCAGAGATTTGCAAAAGCCTGAGTTATAAATTTGTGTGCACTTTAGCTTTATATTTAGCAAGGTAAAAATAACCAAACCATAATGAAGTACAAGAGCAGAGCCTGTTAAAATCAACTTTTAAACACAATCCTGGAAATCTTTTGACTTTTATATCAGGACATTTGGGACTGTTTGAAGTACTCCATGATATTGATGCTTCGAGAGGTTAGATAGTGCAGTGACTTTAGGTCTACAGTGCTTATTAAGCTTTGGATGCTTTAGGAACCTAATAATTTTCAGGTACTCTTTAAGCCTTGAGCCAGATCAGTAAGGACTGATACATATTTGATTGCCATTTTAAAGAAGAAAATATTACCTACACATGAGAGGCCAACTATGATTCAAGACCTCATGTATCTGTATTTGAACTTCTTGATTGGGTTGTAGGTACAGGTCCCCAGCTATGTAAGCTCCTGTTGTTTACAGACATTGAAAATCAGGTAAGGTGATTGCTAAACATAGAAGATACACTTTTCTTCGAGGAAAAAATAAAAAACGGAAAAACAAAACAAGGCAAATGTAATACATTTCAGTGATTCAGTAAAGAAGGGAAGCTTTTGATTTGGAAAGTGCAGCTCCCATGGTAGTTTACAGAGTTACACTTTCACCTTTCTCTGCATCCTCTGACACCTATACTTATTCTTTTTCAGCATTTTAGAGCAAGAACTTGCATGCATGTGTAAGCATCTGAAACCTGATTTAAGAAAATGAACAACACTAAAAAGAGGATCCCACTTTCCTTAGACTGCATCGCTGATCTTATCTTCAGTTGAAAGACAAAACAGTTCTTTCCTGTCCTTTCAGAGTTGGAAAAATTGCGTAGTTTTAGGAAACCTCTCCAACAAGCTGATATAATAAAACTAGCAGAAGCATATATCAGCATTTCTCAGTGTTTCTCATGTTATTCTGCCACAGGCTTGCTTTAGGAATGTGTTGTTCCTCTTAGGCTCATAGTGCTGGCTGCCCCATCTTTGCCCAGGCCACTGTCAGATACAATAAAAATGTTTGGGAAGATGGAGGCACTTTTTTGGGCTAGAAAGTTTCAGGTTTCTTTTGTTACCTAATCAAGGGCTTTAAAGAAGAGGCTTTTTGAGGCATGGCAAAAGTTTGGCTTGCTCTTGCATGAAAAACATGTTAAAACCTCTTTGAAAGTGTCTCAACAGTTCTAAAACAAGAAGGATGAGGACAGTAATTTCTCTTGACCAAAGCTGGCCTCATTCTGAATACACTAGTGCTAAATTTCTAATGCATTGGTTCAAGTTCCTCCCTTGATTAAAGTCACTTTTCAGATTAGCAGGTTGATCTCTACTTTTCCTTACTAGTCAGTGTTTTCTGTTTGCTTTGCTTTGCCTGCATACACAGAGTACAGTACTAGGTGAAAAAGGCTTTGGTATGTTTGGAACTTTTTTCCTTACTTTTCTGAGCATGTCTACTAGATCAGAATATTTTCAACAAGTTGCTGTGAAAAAAAAATCGATTCTGTTTCCATTTTAAAAATTATTTTTTGGTCCAGCAAGGTTACCTTTTATTTTTTAAACAGGAAAGGTGTTGGGCGAAGATGAAAATGGAACTTTCCACACTAGGTGATCACTTCTGTTTTAAAACTTTGATTATGTAAGTCCTAGTAAAAAGCAGAGATTGAGAATTCTCTTTAAGATGCAGGTAAACAGAGATATTTTGCCCATATGTATATATAAACCAAACTTATGAATGGTAGTGATAAAATGGTATGGTTCATTAATTTAAGAGTTCTTGTTAGCTGGTTTTAAGATGGTTTATATGGGCTTTACAGAATCACTGTTTTGCATGTGATAGGACTGCCTGTGTTAACAGGTGGGTTTTTTTTTTCCCCATTTCAAGGCAGATGAATTAAGCAGAAAAGGTTAAAGCCTTAAGTGCTAGAAGCAGGTGGTTGATAACTTTGAATATCTATCTAATTAACTGCATGTTGGCTGTTGTCCTAGCAGGCCTGACTTTTCCTAGGGAAGGAGCATAGGAAAGCATGCAAAAACTTGCTGTAGCAGGATTAATGCAGAAGTCAATATGATCTAAACTTGTCTTTACTGACAAGTGTGGGGTTTATTCTTTTTTGGTTCAAAAGACAATCTGCTAATACTTAGGTGTGTTTGTACTAAAACAGAATGCTTGGTTGTCTGGGTGAGCTTCAGTGTAAAAAGCATCCTCTGTCATATTTCTGAAAAGGTGTTGTCACATGGTTATGTTAGATACTAACTCAGGAAGGGCAAAAATAACGTTGGGGATTTTTCTGTTTTATCTGTATTCGACAAAGCTCGTGCTTTTTACACCAAGTTTTGTAGTAGCTTGTGTCTCTAACGCACATTTGTAAAGGCTAGGATGGTATACTGTGGTTTTGTTTTGGTGCATATAGTCAAAGCAAGTTGGGATATTGCCAATGCGATACAGAAGTTCACATTTGGCATTGAATACTTCAGCTGCAATCTTGACCCTTGGTGCTCTTGTGAGGGACATGAACACGGGCAGCTAAATCTCTTCAATTTCACTCATTAACCAACATTTCCTTATAAACTCTTCTAACTTTTGTGAAGAATCAGCGGAAGCACAGGCCAACAAGAAACAGTTGACCACAGAATTGTTTCTCACTCCAAGTATGTGTTTGAATTTGAAATTTTCTTAAGAGATAATGTCTGATAACAAGATAAATAATCAACTTCTAATGTAATGGTTTTACAGTTCGCAGCACAAGCAAAACTGACCCTTGTTAGCTCCTCTGGCTACCAACATAACACAAATACAATGCTCATTGCTAATGCACAAATGCAGGTAGTGTTTCCAGACAAGCCCAGCTCACCTTGCAGGTGATGGTATGGAAGGCTTGGTTTTGTTATGGTGATTAGTAATTAATAAGCCTCTCTTAAAATCAAGCTTGGATGAAAGGCTGAGGGGAAAAAATCAGCATCATTTCTAAATAGTTTTCAAATGGGAAAAGAATTTTTAGTATTTACTATGGAAATACTGTCTAGTCATGAAGGTAGCAGCTCCTAAACATAACTTAGATACAGATCTCCAAGGATCCAGAGGATTAGAAGATGACACTGCTGGTGTTCCTGGCCTATTGCAGACGTTCAGAAAGAAACCCCCAAATTTGTCAGGCTTTTCTCCAGTGATGTTAACATTTTTTTTTCTTGTTAATAGCGTAGAAATTATAATGGCAGCTCAATTCTTACTGGTTAAATTCCCTTTTTCCACTGCCGTGCATTTGCTTGATATTTGAAATATGTTGGTTTTCAGTGCTAATGACATAATATGAATTTAAATACAGCATTAAAATATCTCTTGAGCAGCATGTTTTTCAAGTCAACAGTTCATAGTTTTTACAGCAAGCAGTGCATGCTCTTCAGTTTGTGGTTTCCATTTCTGTTTCACACAAGATACCAGTTAAGTGTGTTTGTTGCAAAATTTTTTAAGTTAAGCTGTTTTGAAATGCTATGCAACATTTTACGATTATTGGACGAAGGACATTTAATTAGAATAAGGCAGGTATTGCGCACTCTTGTGTCATTAATCACTGATGCTGGTTGAGATGCAGTGTGCCTTGCTTGAATTCCTTGTGACTATTGCTCAGAAACCACATGTAACATTGTCATATTCTAAGAAAATTGTCAGGGAGTATGTTTTTATTGAGGAGCTGGGCTGTAACTGACTTCCTCTAACATCCTGAATTATATTACTTACATAATGAGGTTTCCATCTGGACTCCATTGCTTGGTGCAATATTTCCATGTGAGCAGAGGAAAACAAACTAAGTTGCCCCATTTCTTTTTCCCCTGCTCCCTGCTGGAAATTGCCTGATGTCACAGCTGCTGCCAGCTTCACCCCTTTCCAAAGTTGCAGTGTTTTGTTGTGGCCTCAGGAGCAAATGGCAGGTGGCAGGATAGAGGGTGCAGCTTTGTCTTCTCAAAACATGCTTCAAGTAGCTTTAGTTGTGGCTGAAGGTATGTATTCCTTTCCTACTCTGATAGGGACAAACTGTTGAAGTAACACAGCTTTGGTGCTCTTTCCTTAACCTTTGCCAGCTGTCCTGAGGATTTAGGGTATCCAGATGTTTGAAGTAGAATTAGGGAATCATTACAGCAGTGAGGGTTTTGTTTACTTCTCCAGTGCTGATTTGTAATGCTTTTCTCTCTATTTTTCCTTGGTTTCTAATTTTAATATGTTCACAATAGGGAGAGTCAAACCTTTTCAATATGACAATTCTTTTCATGCTTTCCTTCACTTAAACAGTAATGGGAAGCTTCTAGTATGTTATAATGAGGTTACCTTTTTCTCAGCATTGAGATGTGAAGTTGCACAATAGGATGTTTTGTTACTGACCTACAATAAATTATTTTTTTGTGAGGAAACCTCTCTATTGCAACAGTGAGGATACACTGAGCCATTGACCCAACTATCCTTATTCAACGGCACAAGGATTCAGTTTCCATTTCCCTGAGAATGGGCACAACTTGTTTGTTTTTTGCCTACAAAAACTATGTTCCTTCACTTTGCATTGTGGGAATGTGTGCTGCCTTTAGATGTTGAAACACTCAACTGGAGCCTGCATGTGTAAGAATTTTAGACTTATGCTTATGTAGAGAAAAATATATATTGATATATGAAAACATATGGAAGGAGGGGCATAGCTGGCTGATACTACAAGCCAATCTGTTAGAGTTGTAGCATGCTTATCTCAGTGTTTGCCTTTAAAAGATAGGAAATACTGCTTCTGAATCAGAACTTGGAATCCAAGTTGAGAGTATTTGTAGAACCTCTCATTCCCTGAGCATTTCCACTTTGTCATTGGCACTGCACTCTCTGGAGGTCAATTAAAATTAATGTCAATTAAGGGCAATTAAAATTGATGGTGCAGAATTGTAGCAAATAGTGCAGCAAAACTTAATGCAAGATCTTATGAGGAAAGTGGTAATGTTTTGAAAAAATTCATACAGTTTCATAGTTGCAAACTCCCAAGCAGTAGGACATGTCCATGTGTTGTACCCAGCAATGAGGTGCCATGCGTGTTGCAGTGGTAGCATTCATGGGCTGACTAAAGGAACACGTCCTTCATTCTTAGGTTGTCTATAATGTGCCTTTTGTATTCTGTAGGTATGCAGAACACATTGGAATATTTTTTAATTTCCTGTGCCATACCTGCAAATGTTAGGGTTTTCTCAGTCTACTTCTATCTCCTTATGTGGGATATCTTAAGGCTTAAGGCTTCTCTCTATATTCTTGCCGCCATCTTGTTTAGTGGCTCGAGTTTTTGTTTTAGTGTGGGTGTAAACAGTAGCTTATTCAAGGCTGCCATGTGTTTTTCTACCATGGTGTCCTGAGAAGCTGAGTAGAAGGGTGCTGCAGTCTGGGTCACCTGCTAATTCATGTGCTTGTTAACAAGTGCCTTTTATGTCACTCCTGCTGTCCTTTCTGATTCTTCTACACATCTGCAGCCCCATTCCTTCACGAATCGTGCCAGTTTTAACATTCTTACTACAAATCTCAACAACAGACTGCAGTAAAAAGATACTTGACTAAGAATGGATGTGGTTTAGTACTATTTAATAGAGTTTTGAAACTTATCATATTTGAAACTTGCATGTTTTATTCTTTTAAATATGTATTTTTGTGAATGAAATAGACATTTTGTATGACATAAGCAGCTGCTGAGGTAGAAAGAAAGAATCACTAAGTAGAAATAAACTAATTCACTGCAGTTACCTAGTTAGGAAATTTGTTGTTATTTGGGCAGTATTTCAGTTTTTGAAACCTACTGTCATTGATGCACCAAATTCCTGGAATTGAGGTGAGATGAAAGAGCTTTCTTTCAGTTGAGTTGATACTAACTAAAAGCGTATCTTTTACAAGTCACATTGCTCAGATCAGAGCTCTGTACATCACTTGCAGCTTTCTGAAGCGTCAGTGGAAGGTTACATTCTGTCTTCCCTGTCATCCTGCTTACCTTTAATGACAGGTTGCTGCTGCTGCCATGAGATGAATTTCAGAATAACAATCTGCTGTTTTTTCGTTCTTTTCAAAGATGTCAACAAGTAAAACTGGTTATTTTTGTTTGGGAGTAAAGAGTAATGGAGTTCAATCACATCCCGTTGGGTTTTCCTCCGAGGCATGTGTTGTTAAACTTAGTTTTCCATCTTCTCCATGTAACACTAACAAACTCAGAAGAAGTAAATTTGAATTTTGTTTTTGTTGGAATGGTGAAGTTTTAGTTGTCTGTTTTTACTTGAAATACTGTGTTAGCTGAAAACTGGTGTCATAGCACCAACATTAAAGGCACCTCTGGGACTTCTGTGAGGTCCCCTGCTGATTTGGGGTCACTAGGTGATGTCTCCTGCCTATGCATGGTTTTAAGCATCTATTCTATTTTTCTAAGATCTGGTTCAGAACAACATCAGCAGGGCCATTTTCCAGGATGTCCCTGGAGGTGGAGAGGGCGGTGAACTGGGGTTATTATTAACTACGGTCTGTAAACTTGAGTTTAAGCAACGTCTTGTGTTTGTACATCACAGTAACATTTCAAGAACTGAAACAGCTATTGAAATAAAGCAGCTATCTTCAGTTAAAACAATTCTCCATGCTCATAGATGAATAGCTCTGCTGACCTCTGGACCTCTTTCTGAGCTGTTTTACAAGGCTGTGCTCTCTGTCATCTTACATAGCCTATGATTGAAAGAAGAGCTGAGAACATACTATGTCCAAAGAGAGCCCTATTTAGATGCTATGCATTATTAAATACCCTAACATCATTTCTTGTATTTTGTTTACTATGATTCCCAGGGCTTTACACCATGACTACCTGGATGTTAGGAAGGCTTAGGGTAAATATAGAGATTGTAGGTGAATTGTATCATAGATGAAAAAGAAGAGAATACTCAAAAATAGCATAGGATCATTGCTTTCTCTACTACATTTGAACAAAGTGCTTTAAAGTCCTGAAACTGCTTAAATGTTGCTTTGAAATTAAAGCGAACATATCTGTTTGTACTTTTTTGGTAGTTGATATAATTATGTTTAATTATTTTGTTCATAGATATTAGCATCCATGCAGGTCTAGAAGTTAGGTAAGTACAACTAGAAAATAAAAGTGAGGATCAGTCCTTCCTAATGTCTTTTGTCTGTTTTTCTTACATCTGAGTTAGTTATGCTCCCCAATAATTTTATATATGCATATACATATACACATATATATACATATACACAAACACATATATTATATACATATGACCCTATGTGTATGTATATATATCTTTCAAGGTTCCTGATTATGTGCTAGCTTTATACCACCTGAGGATGTTTTTAGATGTCTCTTTGAGAGCAGAATTTTGTTTATCAGAGGTGTTATCATTGGGAAGGATTAGAGAATTAAATTCTGAAGCAAAGTTGTCTTATTTCTGTCCCCTGCTCCTGCTTTGGATCTGCTTTATTCCATGGGAGATGGCAACTGTAACATGGTTTTCCCCTTCTGTAATGACTCACTAGTGAAAAGACAAGTCAAATAATTTCCCATTATGCTTTCCAAATTTACCTGACGGCCTTGATATTTACTTGATATTTACCTTGATATTTGCCTGGTGGCCAATGAGATATTGGGGTGGTAAGAGTCACAGCAGTAAGAAACATGGGTAGCTGTCAGTCATTATGGATAATACTTTGTTATGGCAATTTCCAGATGAAGTCATGTATGAGTCATAAATTATAGGTTAGTTTAATACTCAAAATATTTTTCCCATAAACAGATGCATGTTTTCTGTTGTTAGAGATTACTGCATTTGGAGACATGAAATTTGCATCCTTGTTTAACTCTCAACTGAAAATATACTCAAAATACGGAAAGGAAGGAATACTGATAAGAATATACAAAGTCCATTGGAGAACACTATAAACATACTCTAATGCTGAATCAAATTTGTTACTCTGTGTTGATCTAATCTTTAGTGTTATTAATGTTTGAAAACCACTAATGAAATCTCTTGCCGTTGAGTTGCCTCCGTCCTGTTTGCTCAGTTGTGAGAAGGAATCCCAGATAGCTTACAGATTTTTCTTAATAAAGACTTGAAGAAAGACATTGAAAAATTCACGTTCAGTCCTTTCTAGAGAGGCCTGCTAAGTTTCATACAAGCTTACACCCTGAGCATCAGGAAGTAAACTGCTCCTGTATTTAAGAACTTTGTTTCCAGAGTTTGGAGCTTAAGGCTGGTATCAAGGTAAAATTTCCTCAAGGTACAAACTTAAGTCTGATCCTTAACTCTTACATTCCCGTGGCTGTTAGTAATTCAGAAGCACTGGCAAAGCTGGTCGTAAACTGTCTTGTCAGGTTAAAAGCAGAAATTATTTCTGGTTTGTGGAAGATGAACAAGCACACTGGTTTATCAATGTTTAGCTTGTGCCAGGGTGATAGATGGTTGGGGATCCCAGGGAACAGATTCATGTGGGAAATACCAAGTCTCTGTTGTCCGTAATGTTCTTTACTGAGTTATTTTATGTGAAAAGCGACCATTGAACATCTGTTTCAAAAGAAATAATAGAGATTGCAATAGTATCTTCTGTGGCACTAATTATTTAGTAATGTATTAGATTTTGTTTCAAAGCTTATGTCATTTGCTGCTTCTTGTTAGGAATTACACTTTTTTTTTTTTTGACAAATTTTACATGTGCAGTAGGCTTAGAGGAGGGCAGATTTCTGCTTTACATGGAATATGGTAAATCTAAAAACTTCTATGCAGCCATTTGAGGGTCAGTTTCTTAATTCCAACATTTGTGTGAACAAATGCTTCTAATTGGGAACAGGTGATTTTTCTTGTAACTGTTACCATAAAAATGTGTTTGTAGACAAATTTTTATCAGTGGATGATCTCTAGCTAAATTTTTAATAGGTTAAAAAGAATCATCAAACATGGACAGACATTTTCATTAAAAAGTGTGACAAAAGGCATGCAAAACAAATAGAAAAGAAACATCATAGGAGAGCTATTTAGGTAGCATAAAAGCCAGCATATGAAAATATGGAAAAGCAGGAGAATGAATTTGAAATAGGAATGGTAATGGCTGCTTTGTTAGGTACAGAATGACTGAAGGGGAGAGGAAAAAAACAACCCAACAACATACCAAAGTAATTATTCTTGAAGTGTTTTACTGTAACACTGCCATTTTGCCTGGAGTCTGTTAACTGATGGCTTCAGTCAAACTGTGTTACACCCTAGTGCATCAAAAACATCACTCATGGCTTAAGATGTCACTGCTTCTATGCTGGATGATATTGCACCTACAGCAGAACAGCAGAAGAAAAATATGCATTAAGTTTTCTTAAAGTTTTCAATTCTTTTAAGCAATTCTTTATTCTTCCATAAAATCCAGTGAAGTAAAGGGAACAGAAGGGCTAAGGTCACTTTGTAGCGTTCATAACTTGAATTCTGCCTTTATTAGCCTCCTCTCTTTTGGCCTTATGATAGTTTTTATTTAATAAGGTTACATGCTGGTGTTTGGGGAAGCTTACTGCCTTGTTTAGTGCTATGTTACAGTTCCCATTGCTCATTCTGAGGTGCTATTTACTGATGACTAGTACTTAAAATATGAAAACTGCTGTTGGAGGACAGGATATTTAGTTTCTTTGTGGCTTTTTTGTGCTTCTCATCACTGTAAACCAAGTGCTTTACACAAATGGCTTATCTTCACAGTATTCTTTATGGTCAGAGCTTCGTGGTATTCCTTTTTTCTTAGTGTGTGGGGACTTAGCAATTGGGAATAGGATGAAATATATCCCAAGTCTGGTCATCTGACATGTGACTTCCAAAGGTTTGTATTTCCAAACCTTTAGCTGTAGCTGTGACCTTCTATGCCTAGTACCTGCTGGTGACAGCTGTTTCTTCAAGTCAGAGAAGCACCATCCAAGGCAGGCTGTTTCATAAGAAATACAGGTACATTTTAGAAGTATGAATGAATTCTGGGCAGAACCGTCCTTCAGAAGTGGTTTGATGGTTTGTGGTTGTGTGTGTTGTATTTGGTGGTTTATTTTGGTGTGTTGCTTTTTCTTTTGTTGTTATGTTTGCAGTAATGTTGAAGGAGGGGCAGGTTTACAAGGATTATCAGCTATCTTCGTGAGGAGACCATGTTTTCTTTCTGCAGTCCACTAGATCATGTAATGTCCAGCTTTTGCCGTGACTGTTAGAAAGGTCATAGAAAGTACAGCTGCCCTCATCACACAAACTGGGGAAACCCATCCTATCCAACACTGGATGGGACCAGAGCCTGGAAATGGATGAGCTTGTATAAGTAAGTGAGTTAGAAGTGCACTGTAAGCAGGCTGTGAGGAGGAAGTGTTGATGTGTAGGAGCAACCTCACTTCTGGCATTTTTACATTTTTGTTGTTTGACTTTACACCCCAGAACTGTGGTCAAAACATACTATTTGTCCGTGTTGGTTTATAGGTTACAAAACAAACCAACAGCAGCTTGTTACATGATACCTCACCATGTGCATCCTTGTAACATCTTTCTCAGGCTGCCTTTCCCCAACACTCTTCTCTGGTTCACCTCTATTCTGTATTTATATTGTGCAATTCATCTGTTACTTGAACAGTCTTGATTCACTGATAGCAGAGGAGGCGGAGGCTCGCTAGATAGCTGGGATGCAGTCTGCTGTATCATGATATTGTGTTCGGAGGAATAGTCCTTCAGTCCTTTCTGGACGTGCTTGGTGTAATCAGTGCCTCTGAAGGATGCAGTTAAAATGAGTGCCTTCTGCTGAGCTAATGCACCTGCAGGTTTTTAGAGTTGGCCAAATCTGAGCCTTTTTGCATTGAGTTGGCAGAAAGTACATCTGTGGTGAAAATCTATTGTTGTTCATCTTGAAATTTGGCTATTAAAGTCTTCCTAACTTTTAATAAGTCTTTGGCAAAACACTGGATATCATTGTACTGGGTCTTCAGTCTTATTCTTGGTAGAGAGCTGTAGTTTCTGGAGAGTTACGATTTCATGCTAGAGTTTTCCAGAGCTAATTAGATACTCTGGATATTTCAGCCTTCTGGAGGGGAGGGGTTTTGAGCTGAAAAACAGTGTATTTGCCAACTGTTAGAACAGATGTTTGCAAGTGATCTACAAGAGATGAGTAGTACCTGACTTTAGTCTGGCAGTCCTAAAGTTCTTTTTAAATGACAACTAATGAAACAGTTACATTTCTACAAAGAAGAATGTTGAAATACATAGCACTGCATGTTCAGTGATTTTTTGATGAAGGGAAACAACTAGACTTGAGTGATTCCAGATCAGCCTTGTGTTCCTGGTGATACATATATC
>JBCJKH010053196.1:0-20376 GCA_039877255.1 Loriculus beryllinus | reverse complement strand
CGAGGAGAGAGAGCTATGTGGGTGGCACCGTTTTAAAGCTCGCATGGTACTACATCTGTCCAGCATTAGATAAACTCAGAATCCTGCACTCATGCAATTCCCATTAACGGCCACGGGAGTGGTGAGCACATACTTGTGTGCTTTTCCCTTTCATTCCTCCCCACATAGAAAGGAGAGCAAACACCTACACTTTCTATTTTATCTAAGGTGACCCTTTCATTCTGAGAGCTCTTAGCACCCCCTCCAGACACCTACAAGGAAGCAATGGAAAACTATCCCATTACCACTCACTGAAGAAAGACGTCTATCTTTCCTTTTCCTCCCTGCTTCTGCTGCAAGATCCATTTTCAGTTTGGCCTTTCTCTTCCCTCAGGTTGAGTTTCCTTATGTTACACTTTTAGTGCAAAGATGAAGAACTGAAGTAGCTGCTATGAACAACCTTGGTTTATCCAGGAATGTATTTGGGGACAAGGGACTACCTCGTTCTTATCTTGAAGCTGGTCCTTTCTCCCGCCCATAACATATCATTTCCCTGTCATCAGGCCAGCCCACTGAACACAATTCAGCTGGACAGGTGCCAGCCCAGTATTAATTCAGACTCTTGTTAACTTCAGTGTTTCACAAACCCTGGTGTAAGAGCTAATGAGAAATCAGAATCTGGCGCCATGGCTGGAACAAAATCAAACCATGAAGCTCCTTCCTGACCTATTATAAAAATTACAGCGTGGAAAGTGAATTTAATGGTGCAGAGTGCTTAATTGTAATATCAGTGAAGGCTTTGATCTGGGTAACTCTTGACATCACAGAATGAGAAAACTCTCTTAATGATTTGAAAACCCACACAAATGGTTGGGGAAGGAAATTCGGTTTCTGCGTCTATATTAAAAAATGTTATTAAGTCTCAGGAAGAATTTTATTGGGGGGGGGGGGGAATGTTTGGAAAGGGATCTGGATCACAGAGGGAAAAAAGGCAAATAAGACACTGAGGATGTTTTTAGTACAATGGAGTTAAAGCGGCCTGGTACAACTTTGCTGAGGATTGAAATATGTGCATGTTCTCATATGTATCGTTTCTTTAGCCCAGATGAAGCTGTGCCTTAGATGCAACTCTGCTCTCAAAGCTCCTTTTACCTCAGGGATGGAGAATGAATATGTGTCTCCTTAGCCCATTGGTTAACGCAATGTACATCCATTTCCAAACCAGCTGACTCAAGTTGTTGCAAAAGGAAACAAGAGGCATGGATCCACTTACTCTTCCAAATGAAAGGATGGGAGCTTCTGAGAGAAGCTGGACAAAGATCCAGGCAGAGAGGAAGAAACTTTCACCCCAGGAATCAAACATCACTCACGCTCCCATTCTCCTTCCCTAGAGGTCTAAACACTTGAAATAAGCACTTAGCAAGAGGTTACACCTTCAGCTGGCAAGGAGGAATAAGCACAAGCCTTACAGGTTCTGCTCCCCTTTTACTGGATCTTCTGCGTATCTACCTTAACGTCAGAGATGATATTTCATTGAGCCAGGGCTCCTGAAAGGAAGAATTTCCTGCACCTTAGGCTGCTGACAGCTGCCAGACTTGATCTGGCAAGATTTCCTTCATAGGCTGATGTGAAAAACAGAACCTTCAGTGATGCCAAGACTCAAAGAGTGTGATATGTGGCTTAGAGGGAGAAAAGGAAAAAATATGTATATTGGTAGCACTATAAAACCCAAGCTGTGATTTGTCTGCAATCTTTCAAGAAGCCAGTCAGGGAATCAGAATTCACAGCTACCTGGTTTCCACAGCAGTGCTCAGCCTACAAGGTCAGGCTGCCTCAAGTGAGCCTCCAAAGCCATCTGCCTGGATGGGAAGAAAAAAGCAGGCTAGTTTTGAGAGTTAAAACCTACACCCTGTAGGATATTGTCCTTGCTCAGCCTTCCAGGGGAGCTCCTGAGGAGCTCAGCTTGGCATGATGTGGATGTGGAAACAGCCCCACACATAGTGGGAGAGCTCCTCTAATGCAGGGTCTCTGCAGCAGCATCATGCAGAGGTGTCTTGGCTGGATTTCAGAGGGGGAGAGGCCAGACTGTGGGTCACAGCTTCAGTGGCTCCCCAGATCTGCAGTCTCTGAAGAATTAACAATCCCACTGCTTGGGGATGCATATCTTTCTCCTACACACCCCACTTCTATCCTATGAACTCGTTTCTAGAAGATTCTCTCAACCCAATAATCAATACAAACCGTGAAAACAAGGAACAGTGCAAAATTCTTCACCCAAAGCTTACACTTAATGCCAGCATGGGGTTGTTTTTGCTAGAAAATGATGACTTCTTCTTGGGGACTGAATCTACCCAGAGTTAGGATGTGGTACAAGACAATTCCAAGGGAAAACTGTATTCAGCAAGATGCCTTCTGAGTTCCTGAAGCCGAATGCTTTGGTCCTTGAAGAAAGCTCTAAGAGAAGAGCTCTAAACCTGGGTAATATATCTGAACTGAAAAATGGACACCTTGTCAAGTAACCCAGAAAAATGCACACTCTAATTGCGTACCTGCAAAGTCACCTTCCGGGCAATGAAAGATTCCCATTACATTCAGACCCATGGAGTGTAAACCAGACTAAATACTTGGCTCTTAAGCTGATGGAAATACTAGCACAAAGCAGAGAGAAACGTCACCCCTCTATAAGTGCCTTCCAGCAAACATCTTTACCTACACTTTGCATCACTTCAATGGCCTGGTCATCATTTCCTTGCAGAAGCAGCGTGGCAAGTGTTGACTCATCACACTTCGGGAATAGCCATCCCACCCCTGGTTCCCACCATCCCATAAGCAGGTCTGGCCAAGGGTCCACCTTTCTCCATGCTCTTATTTCCTTTACCAGTCTATTTTTTCTTTGTCTTTCAGAAGCAGGCACCTACCAAGGCTGGGACCACTTAGGTAGAGCCATGTGCAAACAACGTTAAGATAAATGCCTCTCTTGCAAAGTGTATTAAGTGCAGTGAATTTACTTTTCCCCAGCGGCTGCCCACTGATACAGGAAATCTAATCCTAAATCTCATTAGGTTCTACAAACAATTCGGCCTCTTTCCCCAACAGAGTCACCATCCTGCACTGCTCCATGTTTATATTTTATTTCTCAATTCCCCTTTTTCTCTCCATTCCCTCGCCCTTGCGATTTTCCTTTCGGTAAATATTTCTGCATGGGAGAAATCTGGCCAAAAGAGATTGCAAAAAAAGAAAATGAGCAGGAGAGACAGAGTATCAATCATTTACCTTCAGCTCCCCAGGGAAGAGGTGGGGAGAAAGAACAGCAAGGTAAAAAGTTAAATACGGCAGAACCACAGCAGTGTTCTTTGAAGAGCATCCAAATCTATTTCTTCCAATGTTGAGGCCCTTGCAACTAGTGCCAAGACTTGGAAGGGGAAAAAAAATCCCAACTAATTCACTTCCAAAAGTGAATATTTCAGCATCAGGCCAAACTGCTCAATGTTAATTTGGTTATTTGGCAAAAAATAACAATAATACTAGTACCTGAACTATTGCCATCTGCATCTTAAAGATCCTGGCCAGCCCATTTCCCAGTCCAAGAATTACAGCAGATACCTCTGACTATTAAAAAGTAGTTTGTTATTTTAAATGGCTATTGTATAACCAAGCATTGCATCGTGTTGGGAATGTACTGACAGTATCTTACACACAAACATGAAATGAGGTAAGAAAAAGCAATATATCAATTGTATAAACATTTCAGAGGTCAAATTTTGGCTCTTATTTCCTGTTATAAATGCACAGCTTTAATTAAACAGTCAGAGAAGTGCTGGGGAGATGAGTTACTTTCATTTATTACCTACAGAATGAAAATATTCAACAAAGAAAGAGTGTCCTCAGATGCCATGTGTGGGAATGCCTCAAAAGCACAGGAAAGGGATGCAGCTGCCTCCCAAATAAAAGCTACCAGCAGATCCTGGGGTGAGCGATGGGACAATCCCAACGAGACCACCTCAGGCTTCTCTCTAGTGAAAAGCAGCACTATAAGGAGCCTGCAGCCAGAGCCACGCAGAGCGAGTGGAGAGGGAACAGAGGGAAGAGCAGCACTGGGCTGAGCCGGCTCTGCCAGCAGCCAGAGAGGAACCCTGGGGAGCTGCTGCTCTGAAGAAAGAGTGCTGGAGGGAGAAAGGAGGGAGAAACAAGGCAGAGGCCTCTGCTCACTGCCCACAGACACCACAGGGATTTGCTCTAACCCCAATCCCAGCATCAGGCTAGGAGGCAGTGTACAACCATGTGTCCAATCACCTTTCCCATCCCACAGAGAGCCAGGGGTGTCCCACATGGGACCCAGGCCCCTGCCCAGACAGGATGCTCCACTCAGCTGCTTATGCTGCTTAGACATCCACAAGCAAGCCACACAGAGCTGCCTCTTTAAGATAGAGCAGAAAAACACTCTCCTTCTACTCCCAGAGAATGTGTTGAGTTGCCATTAATTATATTTTGGATGACTCCTGAAAATCATGCCTTCAAATAATTGGACAGTGGTTTAATTGAAAGCCTGATATAAAACACATTGAAAGCTGAAGGAAGGGTGCTGCTGGAATGTTTATTTGTGCTGGGCTCTTTCTATGGAGAGTTAACCCTCTATGTAAAGCTTTCACTAATGGGCCAGGCAGGTTGGACATTTTCTTTCTGAATTAAACACTCTGGGCCACCCCACAGACCTTTGCTCTCAGCTTGCAGCAGAACCTTGTCACCCCCTGGAGACCTCAGAGGGGACCAGGATCTCACTAGGCTCTTTCCCTCTACACCAGACTGTCACTGTCAGATCATGATGCAGTCAGCTTGTAGAATCAGTTAGAAAACAAGGATAGGGATTGTGAAATAGATAGCACGCTCTCCTAGATCATCCTCTTTTCTCTTATGAAAGATTTCCTACTCAGGAAGTGCTGGGGAATTAACCTATTCTCCAAAGAAGTGAAAAGCTTGCAATTAAGAGGAGCTCTCTGTGTACTTGCCCCTTATCTCAGTCCCTCTCATGGAAAGGCCAGGCAATCTCCATCCAGAATAACTTCCAGAGCACAAATCTGGCATAGAAAGGCCTTGTGGACGTGCAGTGACAGAGCTGTGAGCCAGCAGCACCAACCAGTGCCTGGGGCCCACGTAAAACAGCTTTGTCCAAACAACACCCAGGGTCAGGCTTGATATAAACACAATGGAATTTTTACTGATTAAGGCCTTTCCTCCCTGCGCTGGATATAGGATTTCCTGTCCTGAAGCATGTTTGAGCGGGTTATTTCTATGCCAGGGAAGGGAAAACACATTCACTGAGAAAAGAAAAATGTATCTCCTGGGGTGAGGAAAAGACACAAAGCAAAGAATCCTATCTAATAGCAAAGGAAGCGTAAATAATACAAACTTTAGTGACTTGCACTACTACTGGCCACCCTCTTCCCCACAGCTTCTTAAGGAGAAAAGGAAGCCCTAAACTCACAGACATGAGGAAGTGGAAGAGATTTGAAAGAGCCATAAGTATTTGCATTATTAAACCTATACTTCAGGTTCTGAAGTAGCTGAATAACCCCATGGGATTCTTCTGCCACTAAATCATACGAATTTGGAGATGATGATCAGCAGGTTGACACAAACACACTGTGATCGGTAAAGTGCCCTGAGGTGGACCTAATAAGCTTTATGACAACTGAAGATTAACCTGCACCAGCCCACACAGTTCAAACTGAAAATGCAACACTGAAGAACTTCCAAACCATCAACACATGGAGAAATAGCAAAAATGGTCTTTACAAACATATAGTCCAAGCTAATGATTAAATGCAATAAATGGGTGATAAGCACAACAGCGTTACTCAATCAGTTAACACTGGGAGTACATTATAAACCTCACGAGTAAAGTTCTGCCTAATAAAAATTCCCCTATTCAGGACACATCCTGCCACTCATGTGATACTCTGCAAGAAGACTGAAAGAATGAAAGCAGTTTATGGTGCTAAGATGATAAAACAGATCTCCAGGACGTCTTTCAGCTGTGCAAGCCAAATAGTACTGTGACTGTTTAGTGATCCTGGTGAAAATAAACAAGTGGACCCCAGCAACCCTCTGATAGTACCAAGAAGCTCTGTGGGTGGTTTGCACAGCATTAAGGGTAAAAAGGTTTCTTTTTCCAAGGAAGTTTTGTCATTTAAAAAGAGGTAAAAGAAATAATGCATTACAACAAGTGGCCATTCCAGGAGACACATGAACTCTGTTCTGACTTTATGGAAAAAGGCATCAATGCCTCAGCGGTTCATCAATCACAGGGATCACACGCTCCCACTTTGTGCTCTTACAGTAGAGGAAAATACAAACCCCTTCCAAAGCAGTTCCTCTACTCAAAGCTTTTCACTCCTCAGGACATTCTTCAGCGGGCAAGTACTGAGCAGTGGCTCCGTGTGGAGTGAGGCAGACCTGTGCCAAAGTCGGTTTATAAGCAAGTTGTTTGAATGCAATGTTCACAGCAAAGCTGCAACAGGCATGGAGACCTCCAAGAACAAAGCACTAGCAGAAAAAAAGCCAGAGGAAAAACAAACAAAGGGCCTGGACAGTTTTCAGAGGAAAGCAAGAGTAACCCTTGCAAGGACTGCACAACTGCTGGCGAAGCTGTAGCTGTGAACTGACCACTAAACTGATTGGTACTGATTAGGCCCAAGCCTAAGAGAATGTAGAAGAAAATTAATCAGTGTAATACTGATGTGCCATCAGGCCATATGCAACACGAAACACTCCTGCTTTGCAGAACCCAGCCAGCTCTTGCTAAGGATCCTGGAGCTTCACAATTACAGAAATGGAATTCAAAAGGGAGTCACAAGGAGCTAAATGCCATTTATGAATGTGCCCAATGCAAATCAGCTTCAGTAGACAGTCCAGCTGGTATATATGAGATACATCCATTCTGGGCATCCATTCCTTTTCATTTCCTTCTGTAGTTCTTGCTCAGAACTCCAGTGTAGAGGCAGTTCTGCCTCTCACTGTGCAGAACTACAGGTCCAGTTCCCAATCTCCCACTGGAAGGCAACTGCATGCTGTTGCTGGGGGGAATGATGCCTATTGCCACTGAAAATTTCAGTTTAGACTCACCAATATGATCTTCCAAACCCTTTCTTACTCGATGTCTTACTCCAATAATTTGATCAAGTAGTTGGTGCCCACAAAGAGATGCTTAAATGATTAAACCAGCAAATATAGAAGAGTTTATAAAATCCCATCTGAACACAAAAAGTTAAGCAAAACACTGTCATGAAAACATTTCTGATTCCCATCCAAAAAAGCCTACCATTTATTATGAAGCCTTTAAAATTGACAATGAGGGAATTCTTCACTGTGGTCTCGCCCTCATTTTCACCCTACAAAGTAATGCTGTATGGAGGCAGAGTAAACAGTATGTGCTGTATTTTCCTAAATAAAGCAAAGGAAAAAACCAGATCGATGTCTCTTCTGCTGCCAGCAGATATGGACTCAATTAAAAAATGAAAATATACAATAACTTAACTCTTTGCACAGGGCTCCAAACATATCAATACCATGAGTATAACATTATTTTCCATAGAAGCACTGAAACAGGCTGGGTTGAAACACACTCTCAGTGTTCAAAGTTTGAAGGTGAGTTTGTTGTTCCAAAAGCTGAGGGATCAGCAGGCAGTCCCCAGGCAGCTCTCAGACAGGCCCTTGAAGTTTACTCCCTGGCCAGTTCTGCCAAGGATGTCCCCCAAGTTTAGCTTTTCCCAGGTGATGTGCCAGGCATGGATACCCTGGAAGGGAGGAGATGGAGAAGTAGCTCCAGCCTTTCTCCAGACTCCTCATCATGGCACCTACATCACTCTTGTCTCCAAGTTTTAGACAAGGGCACCAGAGAGAGCTCAGCCTCTGATCAGGCAGATGCAAGTGGCCCATGAGTTTCTGGAAGGGCAAAGAGACTACAGCTGCCTGCCTACCATGGAGTGGATGTCTCTCCTTGACCACTTCCAGCCCATGGTCCATGCAAGTGACAGATATGCATCACCCAACCTGGAGTGGCCCACAAAGGGTAGCATCAGTTTGCCTGTCAGCATGTGAGAAGGGTGCAGATTTACAGCTGCCCCATCAAGGCTGCTTGTGCAAAGCCTCATCTGCAAAATCCCTCCAAGTGATTTAATGCAGCACACAGAGCCAGAGGAGCTCCTACCCTGCCCTAGACACAGCCTTTAGCACCAACAGTCTTTGCTCACAGTCACAAGACTGGAAGCGAGTGCATTTTAGCTTTAAGCAGCCATTAACCTTCAATTCTGACGTGCAAGTTTAGTCCTTGTCTTGTTTCCTAGTTCCAGAGCTGCCCCAAAAACATTTACTTCATCTTTCAGTTGGTATCAAACCAAAATCCTGTGATCGACTCCTGAGCATGGAAACATTCTTAAGGTGAACGCACTTCCAAAACTCCAAGCTGGAGCTGAGCAGCAGCTCTCCCATGCTCCATGTGCTGTGTGGTGCCTTCCACCACCAAAGTACTTCTGCAGGCCGGGCTTGGAGAGTCAATGTTATGCGTTTTTCTCTTAGGAGAGGAATCCAGGTGTCACATCCCCACGATGCCATTACATGCTGCTGTAGCCAAGCAAAATTCTTGCTTCAAATTTTGGCTCTTCCCTGTAACTCAGCGCTGACTTAGACAAACTCTCCTGACTTCAGCTTTTTAATTCCCATTAGCATCAAGTGTTTTCCTGAGTAAAAGTGTCTTGACATGGGCAAAGTCCAGGAGACTTTGTTAGAACAGCTGCACAACCAATGCCTTACAGCTCCACTTTCAAACATCAATGGTGTGGCACAATCTGAGAAGCTCACATATATAAAAACTAACCTTGGGGTACTGCAGCATGAAGAAAGGAGCCAAAGTGTATAGCAAAGGTACTAGAAACTACCACTGCTGCAGAGACCAGGTTGGTTGTAACTGTGACAGTAAGGATGGGCACCAAAGAGGTGGAACATTCCCCCAGCTGCTTGTCAGTCACTTTATCTGAGCACATGCTTTGGCAGTTTGGAGGCAGATTGGTTGTTGGGAGTCTCCTAATTCCTTTCAGTAAACTCATCCCAGCAATGGAGAGCAATGCTGACTGTCTTAAGGTTTACTTAATCGCTAGAAATAAAAGCTCCTGCTAGTAGCATGCTGAGGTAGTCACATTATTTCTCCAGCCCCATAAACTAATTCCTCTAACGTTGTAGAACTTATTTTTACTGTAACTTTTGCTCACCCAGCATCTGGTAAACATTGGCCTTGAACCCCTGTGCTGGAAGCAGAGCGCAACTCCACCATGCCAGGCCTAGAGCAGTCACACATATATGAGGTGTGGATTAAAGCAGTAAATACCTCAAATCAGATGTGCCAACCTCCCCCAAGCCATCGCATTCCTGAGCACGCTGCGTGAATCAGGTCCAGATAACAGCTATTTACTGCCTTCATTTGCTACTACTCACAGTAAGTCAGGAGCTTCTTGAACTGCTGGATGAACTGGTGGCATCCAGGCTCCTGAACGAAGAGCAGCTGGAGGGATGCACAGTTCAAGCTGTACCCCAAGCTCCTGAGTTACACAGAGTTTCTGCAAGCCCACTGGATCACAGATCAGCTCAGCCTGTAGACACTACTCTCTTTTCTCATTTGGCTAAGTTTGCCAGAAAATTTCATCCACTTAAGAGGGTTTAAAATGAAACCCAAAGATTCCACACTGGGGCAGTGTGGCTGGCTGCTTCTCCCAGATGTATGTGTAGTGAGCACATTCCTCCCATGGGCCCTACCTGTGTGAGGGACGGCTGCCAGGCAAAACCAGGCCTGAAGAAAACCAGACTTGGATGTAATTTAAGAGTAGCAGGTTTGCATTCTTTGAGAGTTAAATAACCTTTAGAAATAATCATAAATTGATCAAGCTGTAGCTTTCTTTCTTCTTTTTGATGCTCTTATATATCTACATATACCCATGTATATAAAGCTCATGTGTATGGTCCTTCCAGTCCAAAGCTGGGGACCACAGACAGGAATTGCCAGCCAGCATGGACTGCAGTGTCTGTGCAGCTCACTCCTCTGTCCTCACTAAGACCAGGGCACGGGAAAGGAGGAACCTGTCTGATGCAGCTGCACACAGAAACTGAGGAAAGTGTATTTATGAAGGCTGCAAAGTCAGACACAAGGAAATGACTGAAATAAGGCTGCCTTTGCCTGCAAAACCTCTGTTTGACCTCTCTGAGTGTGTACATTACGACACAGTCTAATTACAGGATAACATGCTATCTCTCCATAGGATGGTCTGGCTCCAGGAGCTCAGTGAAGCAAACTGTTGTCCACAGAAGCTTTTTTGCTGAAGAAGTAAGGACCCTTATTCATTTATTTCCTTTTTTCGATACATTTATTCTACACAATGTCCCAGGCTACCAACTTGCACCTTTAAATGACAGTAAAAGACCATCCCTATAGATTGGAGATATTGGTGAAAAAAAAAATCTTAGTGAAGCATTCAGGTAAAAAACTGATGAAAATCACAAAAACACTTGGAAAATTAATCATTCCTTCTCCAGTTAGAGTTTTCACAGGTTGCTGCAAGTATGGCCATATGGAGAATAAAGAAGAACAAGTAATACATCGAATAGCTGCTAAAGAGTAACTAGTAGTACCAGTAACAGCGCAGTGTTGCTGTAGGGAGTGTCTGTACCTTGCACTGCAGTGGTTTTTCATGCAGCACAAACCAGCAGGATGACACCTCTGCCAGCCTTGCAGGCTTTAGGGATGTGGCAGCTGAAGAGCTGGTAAGCACATGTTGGGTAGGCACACCTGGACACATAATACATTAAACTGAGCCATCTCCCATCCTATCCCTTCCTGATAAGATGCAGCCCTCCTTCCAGGGATATGGCCTGGGCTTGGTGCTTTCCCCCAGCTATTGAGGCTTCCCCATCCATGCATACCCTGAGGGGTTTTGGAAGGTGCAAATCTCAGTTTGGAGGTTTGTTTGTTTACTTGTTTCTTAAATGGGAAACTGCCAAAATTCAGGAAGTGTTTTCTAATTTTAACATTTTATTTCCAACAGGGGAAAAGCAAATGCCTACAATACAAGTAATTGCCATTCAATCTATACACTGGGTTAGATTTCCCAGTCGGTTTCTCATCTTCCAGGGCTGAAAGGAAAGACTTCCTTTGGGGCCTGCAAACGATCCCTCCATTATGTGAATGCAGTGCATGCACATTCATAGGATTACAAATCTGACTTTACTCGAACGACTTTGGCATGGCTATCATGAATCTATATTAAGCTATTCCCCAATATTTATTGTCAACAGCACTGAGATTAGAAGATGCCTGCCTCCTGTTTCAAAACTTAATGGCCCATTGACCGCACTTCCTCCAAAGCACAAACTCCATGTCCCACGACACTAAATCTGTGCCATGCTAATGAAAAGCCCTCTTTATTTCAGGCCAGTATCCAGAATGGAAATGATTTAGGTCACAGTTGCTGTGTATTTTAACTCCCTAACTCACTATTTCTTTAGTAATTAGAGATGAGGTCCATGACGATGCCAAGTAGTTTGCTGACCTAAACATGCCTATCTATTCTGGATACTCTCCTGGAGATTTTTATTTAACACATTTCAAATTAGAGCTGAGGTGGGAACGAAAAATTCTTTGGCACAACTGAAGGACACAGATGAGTGCATTTTCTACTTTTTGGGGGTCCTTAACACAGCAGTATTTTATTTCTTATTAAAGACGCCCAGATGAGACGTGACAACAGTGACAGGAACAGATTTAAACAGGGGCCTGCTTAACACTACAGAAGGAGAAGGATTTCCCAAAGCAGAACCCTCTGGGCTTCTTCTGCAGGGTGACTCGGGGAGTATTACACACAGAGGCTGGCAATAGCTTTCCTCCTGTTTTTATGTTTGTTATTTTTCTAACCTCTTCAATCTCACTCTGCTGAAGCAGAGGAAATGAGGTAAATTGGTCCTAACACGGGCCAGGAATCGCTGTCCTACTACTGATGTGGGGTTTAAAGGTACTGGGGGAATGGAACAGTAAATCTCTGGAGCACAAATTTCTTGTGATAACACTAAATTTATCCAATATTTATTGCTAAGATACAAAGTGTTATGGCAACATGAAGGAAAACAAGTTATAAGGTTTCCCTTTAAGGCATAAAGAACCACAACACTCTGCATGATACTGCCTACATTTAAGCAAAAACATGGTGACATTTCAGTAATATATCAGTGCGCTCACATGCTCTTTTTCACTCTTCTGGCAATGCTCATATTACAGACTTCAGTTTTCATTGCTCATCAAGCAGATATATGTCTGTTATAGAGACAGGATATTCTGTAACTTTGATTCAGATAGTTATTTGCTCCAGCATTCCACCTCTATCTTAAACAAGAGCCACAGAGGCCCCACAATGTCAGGGTGGGATGATGGCAGATGCAGTAGGAAACAGTTTGGAAGTATAACTAGAACATTTTTCCACAAATTAACAAGAAGCAAGCACTAAATTCAGTCTAATGTAGCTACACTCTCAGGCATCTTAAATAAATATGAAGATGACACTAACAATGCAGAAGGTAGCGTTTCCAAACCCATAACCTGTTAGATATATAGGCATATATAAAAACATGCACAAATGATCCCATGCTTATTATATTTTTCAACCTGAGATCAATATTCTACTTGATTTGAAAGATCACCTTGCTTCCACAATGGGTGCATAAACCAATCTTTCCAGTCTTTGCCTCTATCCTATTTTTGATAAGGTATTTCTACTGTGTATCTTAGGTTAAGTATTAACTTACATGAGAAACAGATGTTTCCCCCTTGCAAGGAAAAGCATCTTTTCAAAGGTCATCAGTGGGAGAGAAGGACTTCCACAACCAACAAAAGGCAGTGGCAACTGCCATGGTCCCTTCTGCTTCTAAGACCTTTTTCACGTGGTTTTCACTCTACTGAGAGTTTTAAAGGAGCTTTTTCATCCCACTATCTACGAAAAGGTATTTTCCATACTTCCACTGCAGCAAGATTCATTCCTAAAACCACAAAGACTATTTTGTTGAACGAATCCAATCCCTGTGTTCATTCCTAAACATAACTCATAATATATTTCAGCGGTGCCTCCCCTTCTTTAGATGTTTTTAATATTGGATAGGGAGATTTGCAGGATGTAAGCTTTACAGCCTGTGAAGTTTTCACATCTCCAGGTGGAATTGCTTAGCGGTTACAAAAAAAGAAGGCTTAAAAAGGAAAAGACAAGACTTGAACCTGCTGGTCCACAGAAGAGGAGTTAATAAAACAGGAAGAATTATCCAACAAGTACAGTTTTTCCTACTGGTTAAACTCAATGGAATGAATGATCTAAGTTTCAGTGATACCTGAAGACTGTATTGTATTACTGTATATATAGAACAAAAAGTCCCTGTCCCCTTGCAGTATTGCCCTCTCTTCAGGAGGGTAATGAAGGGCATTCATAAGTAATAATGTATAACTATGTATATGTGCACAGCTAAACAGCACATACAGACCAACACATAGAGCACATACAGACCAGCAGAGAGGGGCTCAGCCCAAAATTAGACATCATCACTCGCAGGATTAGGAGAATTTCATGTGGAATCCTTGATCTCAGTACACGATTAAATAAGATCTGAGGCAAAGGTGGATCTAACCTGAGATTCTCAACCTAGATCTGTTAATTCACTGTGTGACTACAGGCAGGCAATACCATTTGAATTCTTCACACCACCAGCTATGGGAATACTAAATCTTTGGAGAAGGAGACTGAGGACCTGTGAATGGAGAACTCTGCTACTCTTCTCTAACAGCCTCTTCCCAGTGAACCTATCTGATCACACAGAAGGCCTCAGACCTGTTCCTGGAAGACATCCTACGTGGAAGACGGCGCAGTCCCAATATCAGAAGGACTTGGATCAACCCCTTCTCTTGCTTAAGATTACCATTTCTTTTCCCAAAGCACAAGATCTTCCCAAGATTCCCTGCCTCCTGCACATGCCAGCTCTAATCAGCTGTGCTGAGGAGAGGGAAAAGCATCCCCAGCCCAGTTGATGTGGCCTATGCCTTCCCTGCCAACACCCACTTTACCTCCCAGAGCAGAGGAAGAGGCATAGCAGGGAAGCGCAGAGTGATGCCAAACCACAGGGTGGGGCAAGGAGAGTGTCTGCAGGAATTCTGCAGCACCACCATAGATAGCATCAGTGACTAAGAACTTCAGTATCACACACATTTGGAATTATCAGCAAGTCACTGGTTGGGAGTGCACAAACAACACTGCATGGCATTGTGCTGAGTTGGGTTGCTCCTCGGTCTTTTTTTATGCTTTAAATAAACAAAATCAAAGTCCAAGAGTTAAAACTCGATTTCAGCTCTTATAAACTGCCAGTTTCTGAAATTGCACAAGTGAACAATACTAAAATAAATAAAGCCTAAAAGTGAACACTTTCTAAGAGCCCATACCAATGTTAATGTCAGTACCAGAAAGCGTTTGTCTTCTGTGAAGTTATATGAAGCCTTGGTTTGGCTGAACTTACGTTGTCTGGTCATTTCTAGCTTCCTAGTGAGAATATGAATGGTTTCTATTTAGAGGAGATTACAGGTAGCCATAAATTATCACCTAAGTGTGGGCTGCCTTGCTCGCCTGAGCATCTTGCCAGCTCTTCACATCACTAGATGGCTGATGCTTTGGCAGTAAAACTTGCCAAGTCCTGGTCCACATAAACTCAGTTTTTGACATGTGTTATGTTGATCATAGGGAACCATCAGAGAGACCCAGTTATGGAAGAATGAGGCATTTTTTCCCCATCTATCATAGGTACTTTTCAGATGACTGCATTCCTGCATGACTACATCATCTTTCTTTTTTAAACAATCACCGCCCTTCCCTAAAATATCAGCTCAGAGCAGCTCAGAGTGTCCATAGCATCAGCTGCTAGACACAGGATGTACAATGCACTTCATTAGCACCTGCACATTGCTGTTACTTGTGGAGCTTTGGCTTTCAGGCACATGATATTAATGACTACATTTAAGTTTCTGACTCAAAGAAGTGAGCTGACATAAAATACTGCCATGAGTGGAGATACACACAAAGGCCTTTTCCAAAGTAAACATTCACTTCATGTTCTTGGTGTAAAGCTACTTGTATGTAATGCATGTGATATACATTAACACTAATCTTTTGTGGTGCATTAAGGAAAATACTTTAAAGGCACGGTTTAATTACGCTCCTTAACACTCCTTTGTAAGGATGAAATAATCATCCCTGTTTTGCAGGGAAGTGCTAAAAAATTAATTAAATTACAAGAACCAGACAGTGACTTAAAGGTGTAGTCAGGAAAAGAGGCTGAAAGACTCAGTACCAGTTCCTGCTGACAGGAAACTCTCTCCAATGGAAGTCGTAGCTCTAGTCAGACTTCATCTGGCTTCAGGTGCTACTGCAAACCTCTGTTTTAATGAAGAGTTGAATTGAGCTGTGTGAGATGTTACTTTTCTATAGAAAGCAAAAAATATTAGGGGTATTGTGAAATGGTAACAATGATAAAAGAATATTTTGTATTCCAAACCTGAAAAACTCAGGGAAAAAAACCAGACCCCATTAAAATTGTAAGCATGAAACGAAACTGCAAGAACCTGTTAAAAGGCAACACAATAACTGGTTTGGATCCGGAAGCCTCTGAAGGGTTCTGCCCTTTTTGTTTCCTTCATCAAGTCCAAAACAATCAGAAATAAATGAATGAATGATTATTACTGGATATGAAGACACTGTTTGAAAGATAAAGTGAGCTAGAGCAATCATTAAAGTGATCCAGGTAGAAGGTCCACTGATTTACATAGGAATGATTTGTTGTTATTGCATTAATGGTGTCATCTCTTTATCAAGTCACAATATAAAGCAATTCAAGTGTTTGGCAGGTGACTAAAGACAAGCTATTAATCAAGTTCAGGTAAACAGCTTCATTCTGCTAGAAGAAAGCCTGGACATTGAGTTCATTGTGCAATCACTAGCTCGATAGGGCTAATTCAGTCAGTTATGTAAAAAGATTCTGGCTGGCCAGGGTAGGCAATGCTTGAGAAGCATTGTGGCAGTACATACACACACACACCCCTCTGTACCTATGCATGTCAACCCGTTGCCTCTCTCACTCTCAATCCTCAAGCAGTTCATGAGCAAGAAAATACACTTGTTCTGAATGATCATCACTTCGCAGTTCTTCGGTCAGGATGCTGCTGCTCATCCAGACCATGGCTTGAGCTCCCTAGTACAGATCCTAATGCAGATCCTGCCACAGAGATACAAGGAGTTCATTTCAAACGAGATTTTCAAGCTACATTGACTCAAAAATATTGTCAGGATCAGGAGCATTACAAACTGAGGATAAGTCCATGTGCTCCGTGTTTTCCAAGGGCAAATACATGCCGAAGCATAGCAACGTATCTCAGCATAAAGGCCCTCCACACAGAAAGGATCCAGCAGCCAAATTCCACCCTCTACCACACTGTTAATAATAGTTATTATTACTTGAGCTCCCCTAGCTATCCTGGGTGGTTCTCTGAAAACAATGGCACAGTCTTTGCCTTGAAATGGTAATGTTCCATGGAGACATGATACAACAGGCCAGAGGAGCAAAAATGAAAGAGGTGGGTGGGGATCGGGGAAGGCAGGACAACGGTCACAGGAATAGGATCACTCCTTATATCCTGTAACTATCTCGATGCTCCCATTAAGTGATATAATTAATGACTTAGATACATTTCCAGGAAGGATTGAAAAGGCAGAGAAGAGGGTGGGGCAGGAGTGTTTATGAGCATTAACTGGGAAGGCAGACGGGTGAAAGTGAACCCCGTAGTTCCTGAACACTGGAATTAAGGAAACTTGGATGGATTTTGCTTTATGACACAACCTGTGGTCAAGACATTACAATGCCTCACACACACGTGGATTCTCGGGTGCCTAGCAAGGTGTGAGGCCATGTCATAGACAAAACATTTATGGCATCTCCCACATCAGTGCAGCTTCTTTGGATCACAGAACTGGGAGAGAGTGAAATTCTCAGCTCCAGCATTTAAAAGGGAGGGAGGCAGAGCCACAGACAAACAAATAACACCATGAAAAACAACTTTTCCTTAGGAAACCAACATGCAAACATGCAGAGTTACAGAATGGATGTCATGAGTGTGAACAGATCACACATTCTCCAGTTACCAGCAGAGAATGGCTGGGCAAGCTGAAGGCTCTGAGGACACATGCCACCCAGATTTAGGGCCCTATGGATACACTTCACAGGGAGGGTATTTTGCTGCTTCCAGAGACAGCCCTACAGCACTTCCTCTACAGACAGCAAGCTCTGTAGCCTGACCTGACTTCTCCTGTCTCTGCCATCCATCAGCTCAAAACACCTTGAAAAATGGAGCAGAAACTAACTGAAAACACAGTGCTCCTTATTACAGATCATCTTTCTGTTCCATATGAAGACTAGTCATGTGTTTGATTTTAAGCACTCAGGACAGTGGAAGAAGAAAAGCTCATGTCTGGTCTCCCCTTCTTAATGGGACTTGCCTTGTGCAGATGGAGATGTGAGCAGGAAATGGAGCTTGTGCACCACCTCAGTAGCGTATAATGGGTCATGTTAGCAAAACAGAAGGTTTCTGCTGCATGTGTTTGTCCCAGAGGAGCTGGGACACATGCAACAGCTCTTGCTCCTTCACTCATAAGGTGCAGAACAGCTTGGTCCATTTCAGCAGGCAGCCCTCACCTTGCTCAGTGCTAGAGAGGCTGACAGGCACAGTAACTACAGATGTTCAGATCCCCACTGTGCCCCCATCCTGAACTTGTGCACCACTCACACACTGCTTCACTGAATAAGCAAAGTGATTTCAGGAACCAGGAAGCTTTCATCTGGCTTGGCCTCTCTGTTGGCCTTATATACTCCCCAGGTGCAGAGGTGAGCATGAGGTAATCACACCTAGTGAATATGAGGTTTAGTCTATAGGAAACCAGTGGAATTTATGTAAGTTTGGCATGCAGAGCCTTTCTTCTCTGTAAATTCAGCATTGAGTGGCATGCTCAGCTCCAGAGCAGTGTGTGCACTATATTACGTGCAGATCTCCCTAACCCAGCTCACTGCCTTAGTCAGGGGGAAGTGGTTACGAACCTGGCCATGGGTCACCACATACTCCTCAACCCACCAGTACTTCCATTGGAATACCTGGGTCACATTCAAAATAGGGATTTGAACTGATACAATGTTTGTTTGCTGCCAGAATCTAAATTCTGTCTTAATGGGATATTTCCCAAATGATGGCGAAAGTTCAGCGTTTATCCTGGATTTGAGGAGAGCTGGAAAAGGATGCTCAAGGATAAGAAGAATCATTTAAACTATCAGCCACATGCTCAAGGGAGAAGAAGAGGGAGGAAAGACCCAATCTCTTCTATTTTTTAATTCTCCTAAGTGATTCAAAGCTTTTGAGCAGCGGCAGGTGAATTAATGCTGTATCTTGAGGCTAATAACAGCTCATGTACAAGTGACAATAGTCCAACAAGTTAGACAAATCCTCTGAGACAGGACTTCCTTGTGAATGGCATTATACTCAGGTCTCATTCACAGCCTGCAAGTGTGAACACTCAAAGCAGCCCAGCTCTGCCTGCAACAGGGCTGCTCGTGCCCTGGTGTGGTTACTTAACTCCCACCAAAGTTAAGGGACTCCCCACAAGCCATCGTGACCCTGAGGTCTCTGTGTGCACAGAAGTCCCCTGACTTACCCCATGCATGTGACATTAAAGGAGCAATTCAATCTGCAGCTCAAAAGCACATAGACACTAAGAGGGTGATAACATGTAGAAAGAATTGCTATTTTTCCCCATGCTCAGCATGCATGAGGCTGAAACTCCAATACTGTGGCCAGATTTGGGCTCTCCAACATACAATATGGATACATTTGCACATCAACAAACTGGAAAGAGTCTAGGGAGGGACACTAATATGGTTTGGGCTGAAAAGGAGAAGCTCCTTCTCAGCCTGAGTTCTTGTTCATCTTGAGGAGGAGAAGATGAGGTGACACCACCCTGCACTCTGCCTGCCTGAGAGGTTGAGAAGGTTGAGAACCAGCTGGTTCTCAGAGGTGCTCAGTGAAAGGAGAGGAGGCAACAGATCAACATGGGAAATCCTGCCTAGAAATATGGAAGAGTTCTTCTGAGGCCAGGAATAAAGGGAGTAAAGCAGCTTTATCCTCAACCAACATTTTACACACTGACACTAGAGGTTCATTAGCACAGATTTCTTTTTCTTTCCCTACAGAATACATCCACATTGGTGCTTCCCAACAGCAGTAACAGAAAACTGCAGTCCTATGTGGAATTCAAATGTCACGATAACTACAGCAAAAGCTGCCATATCATCCATGCGAAGGGCTTAGGATCTGGGGGAAGGGTTTGCATATTTGTTTGCATTTTCAGAGGGGTTTAATTGCAAAATGCTTTTGTAGATACAGGTCCTTTGCCAAGTTTAAAGTTTGAATTCCATTCTGACTCTTAAATCCCTGCCTTAAACCAGCAGAGCCCTTCCAACAAATCAAAGGCTTGAACCGAAAGGAACAAACCATATTGTCCTAAAGGTTAATTCATTTCACAGCCTATTAGAGATCTTCATCCCTACACTCTCAGACAATGAGTTTTAAAAGTTCTTCAAAGCCATTGAGCCATTGGTCCTGTTTAAAATGTATTCATTTCCTCATTATGTGGCTACATGGTCCCCTGTGCTATGGCTCATGTACCAGAGAAGAAGCTGTGAGCTGCATGTTCATGTTCCTGGGTTCTTTGTTTAGCTTTACCAATGAGAAACATTTTATATGAATACAAGACTTTATTGTAAAAAAAATTACATTTCCCCAGTGTCTTTTTGTGTCAACAGAGGACTTTAGTGGCAAGTAATGAGTTTGCACTAAGCAGGCAAACACAAATAAATGAAATCTATGTGGATAACCAAGTGTGGTGTATGTATATATTGTATCTCCAAGGATTTCAAAAGAAAAGCAATTAAACAAGCACCAGAAATCTAGTCCTTTTAGAAAACAACAGCCATTTATAAAACGGTTTTTTGCTACTGACTTTCACAGTGAAAAATTAACCCCTGCCCAAATGCTCCAGGTTTTTAATGAGTTATTATATACCCAATCATGTATATGGTGACCTATTGAAAGCATATATGCTAAATACATATTATATATTATATTATTATACCATTCATTATTAAATTTTGTTAATCTGGATTTAGGTTTCTGCCTCTCTCAGCACTTCCTATATTTCTCCCTAACCTGTTCAGATGGGCACAAATTCTCAGTGAAATACC
>JBCJKH010053195.1:14378-33559 GCA_039877255.1 Loriculus beryllinus | reverse complement strand
ACAGGTTATGAAAGCAGGGCTTTTAACTGATGGACATGCCAGGACAGCTGGAAGGAATAGAACAAGGTAGATTGGGGCAAACTTACCATATTTTAAAACATTAATGCCTTGTCTTTGTTGTGTATTTGCTGGGGGGGAGCCTTGCTTTTATGTTGAGCTTTATATATTTACTTAAATAAAATACAATCTCCATCTATCTGTGATCTCCTTAAAGAGTGAACAGTCTTTCAGCTAAGACTAATAACTAAGATTATGCTTAACTTCAACCATGTTTCAGTACTGTTCTTACAGGTTGCTTGCCGTTTTTTGAGGGGGGAGGCATATGACTTGTGTCAGTAATGCTGAATGTAGATTTCCTCTTTTAACATCCCTAATTTCCCATTTCCCGAGCTTTGCAGTTAGCATATGCTGTGTGGAAATGCTTGTCTTTGGAGCGTGGGGGATTCTTGTTGAGCCTGTCTCATGAACAGACACTGCTTTCTCATTCTGCCTTGGAAGAGGCCTCTTTAGTGCTTATTATATCCTCACCTCTTCAGTGTTAATGCCCCTCACATCCTTCCTCATGTCATCTTTGTCTTTTCTGATGTGGATTGTCCTAGTTTACTTAAGTTTTCAGGTGGAATTTCAATTCTGAGAAATCTTCCATATCTCTTCTAAGTTTTGTCACCTTCATACATCTGGGTATTTCTAGAGCCGGAGAGCAGCTAGCATTCAAACTGCAGGAGCAGCATGGATTTTTATAGTCCTATAATGTTTCCTGTCTTCTCCTAATAGTCACCAGCATTCTTTATGTTTTTTCGGAGTGCTGTTAAACACTAAGCTGTTGTCTCAGGGCTTCCTTCCAGAATAAGCATAGCTATTTGAGATTGCATAGCTGCGCATATGGAGAAACAACATGCCCAACAGTGCATCTCATCTGATATTTTTGAGAGCTGGTCATGCGGTGTTCATCTTTAGCTATGCAAGATAGCTTATTGCGTCAGTAAACTTTATCAGACGCATCTTTTTTTTGCCCCTTTACAGCTATTTTATGAATAATGTTGGGCAGCACAAGCCCCTGCTCAGCTCTGTGTAGGGTTTCTCCTTCTATATCTCAAAGAATTTCCTGTCTGCAGGCACCTTTTGCTTTATCCCTATTTATCAGGGTTTCTTTAATAATTTTCAGTGAGGGATCTAGTCAGATGGTTTCTGAATATCCAAGTAGAGGGTATCAACTGAATCTGCCTTGCCTTAAGCTCAAATGTCACTACCAAATTTTGAGGCACAACTTCTTTTATCAAGGCCAAATTAACCCTCAAGCATATTGCATATACCCATGCATTCACTGATTCCATTAGTATTTTCTACCTCTCTGCCTAATGCACATACCAGAATCTCTATTGTCATCCCTCTGATGCCTTGAGATGTTTTTTAAATCTGGAGTCATATTTGCTCTTCTTTTTTCCTTGTTGTATTCAGTTTTAAGGCAAGTGTTCCATGCTACAGCTATTAGTTTGGGTATTTCTTAATGTCCTTTACAGCTCCTGGGTGAATGCTTGCTGCTCCTGGCAATCTGTTGCTGTTCAAGCATAGCTTTGCTTTGTGTCATTTAGAATAGAATCATAGAATCCTTTTTCTCATAGAATTAATTTCTTCCAAGCCTACCAGTCTGTGACATCTCCTGATAAATTTTCCTTAAAAAGATTGAGTGTAACCTCCCTCAATACGTCCATAATGGATACACATGTAAAAATAAATGCAGGGTTTTTGACATGCTGTTACAAAGACTGCTTTTTTTTATGACTTGATCTTCTCTTGGCCCTATAAATATCCTGAGTGTCTGGAAAGGGATTTTATTTTTTAACTACTTAGGCTTTTTTTTAAAGGCTTCTCACACTTTGCTGTGAGTTGGGAGCTGGAAAGAAGCTGCTTTTGTGGTTTTTAATTTAACATACCAAAGCTTGGAGTTTGTCTATCTTTACCTGGCCTTCATTTTTCTGAAGGATTTTACCTTGTATTATCTTTGCTGATGCTGTTCTCTAATTGTTTTGACTCTTGTGATCTTTCTGAAATCTTTTTGTGTGTAATTGTTAAATATTTTTCCCCCTAACATCATCCTGAAACCATCTTCGTGTTGCCTGTCAGTGTTTTATGTCTCAGCTTGTTCTTTTTGCTTAGCAGCCTGCCTCATTTTTATGCATTTCTCTTCTTGAATTTAAAGTTGTTGCTGCTCCTGGAAGGATGCAAGCTGCAGTCACAGATAGAACAGGCAGGTGATAACCAGCATTTTCACTTATACTTTAGCACTGCCAAAGACCAAATCATGAATTGCCTTTCCCTGTGGTGCTTAACCAGTTGTTCCCTGGTTTTTGGCAGGCGGCGGGATGTGACAGCTACCCAGCCTGTGCAGGGGCAGTTGAAGTCTCCAGTTAACTCTGATATTTCCTGATTCTTGGCATCTCTTGAGATTTCCCAGCAGGTGGTAATACAGTCCTAATACTGTATTTCCCCTGAAAGCCTCTCACAGGGTATATCACCCTCCAGTCGTTAGACTTCTAACTCATTGTATGTGTTGTCCCTCTGCACACCCTACTGTTTTTCCTGCATAATTAGTAACCTGGTGCTAGCATCGTTCTTCTCATCTTTCTTTGATCAAGTTTCCCATAAGATTTTCAGATCTGGTTTTAAAGAGTTTAGACTAATCTTTCACTTTGACATAAATGATTCCAGCAGTCCTTCTCTGGTCCCCTGCAGTGTATTCCCAGTACCAGCTCCTTTTAAACAAACAGCCTGTTCAGTTAAATTGTGAATTTGACCAGTTTTACCCAGGAAAGAAAGTAGGAAGATTACAATATGCTCCTTGTTGTACTGCCAGCATAGCTGTGTGATAATCAGAGCATCTTCCCCCTCCTCTTCACCCAAACAAGAGGGATATAGAAAATCAGCATCAGTGCTGAAAAATACTCCTAAGAAAATCTAGGCATTTCCAGTCAAGGTTATTGATGTTCAGATTGTAGAAATCAGACAAGAAAGATAATCTCCTGTGTTATCAGCTTACCAAGCTCAAAGCCTTTACTTGACAATCATTCTATCTGACAACTTCTAGCTGACAGGTTGTTTTGTCTTTTCTCTGGATCTGCCTGTTTTCTCCTCCTTGGGATCTAAATCTTCTGTAGCCTGCTTGCTGACTGTCAGCACTGTGGTTTCTGTAATCCTGGGCAGGCCTGGGTTATTCAGTGGGAGATGTTTAGGGCACAAAAGAACACTGAGAGCTTGTATGTTTATAGTATGCCTCAGGAGCAGCTTTTCCTCAAATATTCTAGCCGAAGGCTGAAATGGTAGTTACTACATACTCCTATTAAAATGTATGTAATTTAAAGGAACTGGGGAAGTATGCAGACCTTGGAGGTTCTGCAGTTCGTAATTATACTATGCCAAAAAAAGTGGTTTATTGCCACCTAAGAAGGTTAAGTCAGACTTGTACCTGCCAGATCTTGTTATCCTCATGTGTCTGGCATGGTGATCTGGTGTCAGGTGTTTTTTCCCTGTGCTGGTACTTAGCCTGTCATCAAGTAATTTCATCTCTCCTCTGCTCATGTATGTGATGCTGTTGAAGTCGAGTTGTTTGTCCTTTACCCAGTGCCTGTTGTATAGAATATCTCTTGGATATCTCTCCATCTCCTCTTTGAATCTGTAGAAATGCCCCTTTTGTCTTATATACACGTAGCCCTACACGAGCTCTCTGGAGCAAGGATTTAGATCAGAACAATTGCATAAGCTGTGTGAATTGGTAGTGGGGCGCGTTGTTGAGCAGCCTGCTTGCCGATTGCTGACAGCCAGCTCTTCCTCGTGCAGGGAAGCAGGGAGGAGCACGTTCAGTCCCCTGGGAGAGCCCAGACCTGTCATTTGCAATCGAGCTCGAGTGTCAGGGTTTTGAAGCAAGCAGCTTTCCCTAGCCCTATAGCAATTCCACTGGGGCACTGCCATGGAGATGAGAGTTAGAAGCTAGCACCTCTGGGTGCACATTCAGACTCCACAAACACTGCTGTCACAGGTAGGACTTTAGGGTACCCTGTAATCCGGACTACGTTTGGTGAGGTTTTGGTTGCCTGCTTTCTTGAGGTAAAAGTGTTACTGATAGTCACAAAGACCCTCATAACTTCAGGCATCAAGGCATTACCGTCAGATAGTGCTGGGCAGTGTTATTGTTAGTCTGGTTGCACAGATAGTTTCAGGTATGCTCACCAATGTTAAAAAGGTTAGGTTCTGTATGACAGTGATTCTGGTCTTCTCTGTTCTGCTTTAGGAAAACCAGTAGAATAACTGCCACGTGTAGTCTGTGGGTTGTGCAGGGAGACACAGATTAAATGAGAGTATTAAATCCTGGGGAAGCACCTCCCTTTTTCTGCCATCAGGGAAAGTCGTGTGAGATTGTACTGCCTGAAGTAGGACAGTAGGAGGAAGGAAAGGACTCCTGACTGGGGGGCTTCCTTGGACGAATCTTTGTACAGAATACAGAGTGTGCTGTGCCCATGCTGGGATTGTTTGTCTAGCCTGGCACGGAAACTGTCCAGTTCACATCATAGACTGGTGCAGAATCACAGGCTGGTTTGCGCTGAAAGGACCTTAAAGCTCACCTACTTACAACCCCGTGCCACGGGCAGGAACAATCTTGGACCAGGTTGCTCCAAGCCGCATCCAACCTGGCCTTGAACACTGCCAGGGATGGGGCAGCCACAGCTTCTCTGGGCACCCTGTGCCAGCGCCTCAGCACCCTCACAGGGAAGGTGACAGTAACCATCCTGATGGCCCTTTTCCTCCACGTCCTTTTGTCCCGGTGTTTACAACTTACAAGCAGGAAAACGGGCTGGAGCTGCAGGAGGGTTCACGGTCACTGCTTGCAGCCATGTTGCCCGTTCCCCGGCTCCTTTCCTTTCCCTCGGCCGCCCGGGGGCTGGGGGAGGCGGCGGCCCCATCGGTGCCGGGGCGGGCTGCCGGTGCTCCCGGGGCCGGCATGTCGCTCCTCCTCGCTACACGTGCGGTGCTGGGGGGCAGGGAGCGCACATGGCGTCGGCCGAGCCACTCGGCTTTAAGCCCGGCCCCTTGCATAAGTTGTTGACTGTAATGGGTGGGGAACGCTGCTCTGCTGCAGCTCCCGTGTGAGCCGTGGGTTTGGCTGTCTCGGCTTTATGTAATGCTGGCGAGCCCTGTGCTGTCTGCTTTGCTGTTAACTCCTTCCTCTCCCTGCAGGAGACCGTGCTCAAAGGGACATCTTTCGCTTACCTGACCCAGGGGCTTCTCAAAGAACTCTTTCCCAGGATAAATGAGACTGCATGGCACTAGCAGACTGCAGATGCTTAGTGAAATAGACGAATAGGGAATTATGGCTGTCTTTTCCAGTAGCATGATCTGACACTGGGGAATAGCAAGAAACAGGTCTGCTCGTGACCTTCTGGCGTGGGGAAGGATTTCTCTAATCACTGGGAGAGAGGAATGACGCAAACTGGGATTTGTCTCTTCGGACATAGGTGGAAGGAGGGGTCGCTAAAACAGGCTGAGACTTCTCATGTCAGATGGGGGGAAGTAAGGTCGTGGATTATGTTAGGACATCACAAGGTGTCAGGAGAGCAAATGCAGGTCTGGGATTTGTTTGGGGAGACATAAACGCAGTAGTCAGACTGAGATTTCATACAAGGGTCTGATGAGGAGCTCTGGAAGAAAAATACAAGGCTAAACCTAATTTAGCTGGAGGTGTTTTGGTGTTTTTTTCCCCATGGAGATGAATTAAAATCCGGGGGTTTGTTTTCTGCTGTGTTTTGAGGTTTTGGTTGGTTGGTTGGTTTTAATATCCCTTCGAGGGATGCATCGAGTGGAAGGTAGGTTTATAAGGATTTCTGTATCCAGAATGAAAGCGGGATGGAGTTTGGCTGCCATTTCCTTGTGTATTCTGTGGTATGAGGCTGTAATCCTTTTTTTGTCTTCAGAATAATCGAGCTGAATGGCCACAAGCCACCCCTCACCTACAAGCGTTTCCAGGCCATAATTAGCCGCATGGAGCTCCCAAAGAAGCCAGTGAGCACTGTAATAAGCCAGCAGATGGAAACGTGTAAAGTGGACATCCAGGAGAACCATGACGATGTGTATGGGGTCCCATCCCTGGAAGAGCTGGGTATGTGTCAGAAGGCAAGGCAAGGGTTAACTGCCTGCTGAAACTGGGATCTAGTGGAACTGTTTCTGTGCCCAGGACAGCTCCAGTGTTCTCATCTGACCTGGGCTGCCTGTAGCCACAGAAGCAGCCTAATGAGTGCTGGACCTGATGGAAACAGATTGCTGTCCCTTTAGCATTGCTTTGAAATGCTCTGTATCTGTCCTTATGTTCTCTGCTATACTGAGCATGTAACTGCTGTATCAGTGTCTCATGTCCTCTCCAGCTGCTTTCTTCCTATTACTGTCTCTGGCGCGTTGTGTAACAGACCTGAAGATGTAAACTAGCTATGTACCAGGCTTAGATAATTTCATTTAGTTTATTGCCAGGCAGCACCAATTTGGTTGCTTAGCAAGACAGAGGATTATGACAGAAACTTCTTTCATTCATCCTCCTATGCTTTATGCTGTATCTTTCTTGGAGGAGGATGAACAGAGATCCAGGGATAAAGAATTCAACACCTATGTCAGGGAATCTAAATGCAAGGGAATTAAAAATTAATGCAGAATACTGTCTGCATGTGTGTGACTGGAGGCTCCATACCAGCTTTATAGGTATCACCTTGTACCTTAGGGCACAGATTCAGCAGTCATGTTGAAAGCAAGGGGCTTCACAACAGGAGTATCCTAAGGTTGCAGTCCTGGGTAGATCTGCTTTCTTTATTGTCTGGTCTAACATGAGGCTGCCTGCAGCCTTACATAGCTGTGCTTGCTGCCAGGGAAGGCTCCTCTTTCAGCATAGAGCAGTGCAAGGAAACTGCATTAATTGCTTTCCCTTTTCATCAGTTCTTCAGCACTTCCCCAGGCATGCCTAGCACCAGCATCCAGCAGAGTAAAAGCCTCAGTAGGAGCAGCCAGACTACCTAGTGAGTTGCTGGTGTCCATAGTAAGGTATTTTGTAAGGCAGAGCTGTGGATCAGGTGTTCCTTTGCCAGCTACTCTTGCCTTTGGAGCAGAGCCCTGTGGGTAAGTGCTGACACAGCACAGAGAGTGCTGGTTTGAGCAGGTTCTCTCCTTGACTTGCGTGATTTGTCTGCTATACAAGGACCACAGCAGCAGGCAAGCCATGTTAGGCAACTGCAGTATGTAGTGTCTTGCTGTTATCATTGCTTAGTTCCATCTATACCCTATGTCAGGCATGGCATTTAATCTTACCGAGTTCTTTCTCTCAGGCTTTCCTACAGATGGTCTTGCCCCTGCAGTTTGGCAAGGAGGGGAGACAGAAGCCTTAGCACGCCTGGATAAACACTTGGAAAGAAAGGTAATCCCTGTTATTTAAGTGGTGATTCCTGCAGCCTGTGCCTCCAAATGAAGTATGTTGAGCATTGGCCATCACTCTGTTTCGCTGCTCTTCTAGCAATGGTGACAGCATTCACCTCTGGGAGGAGTGTTTGGTGTTGTTGGAGCATTTCTCTGATCTTGTGTGTTGTGGATCAGGGAGCTCCTGGGCTTCCTCAGACCCAAAGAAGTAGATCTGTGTATTAGTTATGCTGCTGTTTGAAGCACAGAGGATTTTTTCCTTGTTTCTGCCCCTCAGTTTCCTTTAGAGGACTGCAAACTTGGAAACTCTTGTAAGTTGCTCAGTCCCTGCTACACACCATCTTGTTTTGTCTGTAGCTGAGGAATTAGTGCAAATACATGCGTATAAAAGTAGGCCTTCCCCTTGTACATCTGCCTGTTAATGTGTTGTAAGGCTGACTGGCATTACTTGAGCCCCTTGATGAAATACTCACATGTTTTCTATGGGGCACACAAGGCAAACAGTTTCAAAGTAACGAAAGGATGACCCAGCTCAGTTTTAAGAAGTTTGTATCTTTTTAATGTTGGGTGACTTGGAGCAGTTGTAGAAATCAAAGTATGAATTCTTATGCTATAAGGGGAATAGACAGTCAACATAATGCTCCACAAAAAGGTCTGAATTTTTAAGGTGTGAAATAAGGTAGAGATACCTGAACATAAACAACTGTGTTGGCTTGTATCCCTAGGAGCGCTCAGGGTTATTAGCTCCTGTACACAAAGCAAGCTTAATCCTTTTCTTGGCCAAAGTAACTGGTTTAGATCTTGGAGCAAAGGTCTTGCATGTCTTGAAAAGGGTGTAGGGTTTGGGACTGCCCACTTGCGATCTCTCCCAGCAGTGGCTGGAACTGAATAGAAGAAACTCTGCTGTCAGACCTAAATGGCCTCACCATCTGTACAGAGGCCTGCCCTTAGCAATGTCTCCAAAATGTGTGATTTTTTGGCTTATTTCTCCTGACTGTGTCTAGGCATGGGTGGCAAATTACGAAAGACCAAGGATGAATGCCAATTCCTTGCTGGCCAGCCCGACGGGACTCAGTCCCTACCTGCGTTTTGGCTGCTTGTCCTGCCGCTTGTTTTACTATCGTCTCTGGGAGCTGTATAAGAAGGTAAGACAAGAGGTTCATCTGGAGAGCAGGTTGGATGTGAGCATAGGTAGCATGGTGCTGGTTCCCAGACTGTGCCAGAACAGCTGCAGAAGCTGCTGCTGCCTCCTTTGTGTTTGATTGTTGGGCTACTGTTGACACTAAAGGAGAGGCACTTGGGTGTGAGGAAAAGGGATTCTCCTGTATATAGTCAAGCAGATATTAAATCTCCTGGCACCTTGTTCTTCAGTCTGGATTTTTGTGTCATGACCCAAATAGAATGTTTTCCTGTTACTTTTGTGTCATCCAAGTCACTTATCAGTGTACTGAGCTAAAAGCAGTACTCTTGACTTTACCACCTGGGGTTTCTTGTAAAGGATGATCTGGAATTGAGCTCCTTTATGGCAATTGCTAGTAACTGATCTCGGAATTACATATGAGTCTATGAGTGGCTTACACCTTCAATGCATGGGTGGCTTACTTTACAGCTTAATAAAGCCAGTCCTCCCCTGCTTGCAAATACCTTGTTCCCTGCTCCACAGGTGAAGCGGAACAGCACACCACCCCTCTCTCTGTACGGACAGCTGCTGTGGAGGGAGTTTTTCTACACAGCAGCCACAAATAACCCGAAGTTTGATCGCATGGAGGGGAACCCCATCTGCATCCAAATCCCCTGGGACAGGAATCCTGAAGCCTTGGCAAAGTGGGCAGAGGGCAAGACAGGCTTCCCTTGGATCGATGCAATCATGACGCAACTGAGACAGGAAGGTTGGATCCATCATCTGGCCAGGCATGCGGTGGCCTGCTTCCTGACCAGGGGCGACCTCTGGATCAGCTGGGAGTCAGGAGTCAGGGTGAGTCTGGCATTTCCAGAGGCTTGCAGGAGTCCATATGGAAAACAAAGTCTCCCTGGCACTCTCTGCAAGGATGGGTACACAGGTATGGCTTTTGCTTCATGTATGGAAGAGGCTTTTGGCCTGCCAACTGCATGACTTCTTTCTGCCTTCTACAACGGGGCTCTGACACTATCGAGAGTCTCCAGTAACCATAACTAAATGTTACGGGGACACACTGGTAAATATGGTCTGGGGTACTGGGGGCTTTTTAGGTTATTCTTTTAATTTATAAAAATTCTCTCAATCCATCTGTTCTCTTTGCAAGTTCAGTGTCACTTTATGACTGGACCTTTTTCCTCATGGAAATGGATTGTATAGTCCATCACCGTGCTGGTCAGGGAATGCTCCATGACTGTGAAATCTGAGTCTAGAGTCTCTCAAGGAAAGAGGTAAAAGACCCTCCTCTTGGGCTGTCTGAAGCGACAGCTTGAACCTATCCAGTGAACACACAGCCCTACACAAAGTGGAGGGAGAGGTGTCTTGTCACAAAGGTGACAAAGGAGCATATAGCAGAATGTGCATCATAGGGTCAGATGCTAAAAGTAAAGTGTCTGCATGGATGTAAGTTACTCCTGAAACCTGTCCACCTCTCAGTGGCAGCGTGCTCTGTGACCTTCAGAGGGCTTCTTGCTTTGGTGTTTGTTCTTTGCAGCATCTGCCTGCTTCCCATGATTGGTGCTTTGCACTTGTTATGCCTCCCAGGTTAGGATCAATACCCACGGCTTGCTGCAACACCAGGTAGTGATTTAGTCTCTAGCTGCATGAGAGATAAGGCAGCACTTTATCGGTGTAAGCAGACAGAGCCTCCCTATGTGAGAGCATTATAAAGTGAGATCTATTGACCAGCCAACTGGCTTCAGCCAGCTGCTGCTCTGGTTCCTAGGAGCTGTGCTCACAGCTCAGCACCTGCCATCTGAATTGGCGTCTTGGGTCTTCCTGCCACAAAGTCCTGTGTGGGGAAGCTCAGTGCCTTTTCCTCCCCTTGCTGCAGGTATTTGATGAACTGTTGCTGGATGCAGACTTCAGCGTGAATGCAGGCAGCTGGATGTGGCTTTCCTGCAGTGCATTCTTCCAACAGTTCTTCCACTGCTACTGCCCTGTGGGATTCGGACGTCGAACAGACCCCAGTGGTGACTACGTTAAGTGAGTGCTGTGTCTGGAGCTTCTCTGTTGTTTGATCTCTAAGTTGTTCAGTGGCTGATGGGTGTATAAGCACTTTGTGTGCATTGTGAATACTGCATTGCTGCACTTTAAGTGGCACTTGTGCATCTTTTTTACTTGTGTTGCAGGAGGTATCTGCCCAAACTAAAGGGTTTCCCTTCACGCTACATTTACGAACCATGGAATGCCCCAGAGTCTGTGCAGAAGGCAGCCAAGTGCATCATTGGGGTGGACTACCCCAAACCTATGGTGAACCATGCAGAGACCAGTCGACTGAACATTGAGCGCATGAAGCAGATCTACCAGCAGCTGTCACGCTACAGAGGGCTCTGTAAGTACCAATAGTTGCAAAAGATTGTTTCTTTAATAGGAAATAAAATGCTAGGAGGAAAGGTAGTGATTTAAAATAGATAGCACTGAGTAGTTTTGAGAGTTGGTGATGGCACAGCACCATCCCTGTGCCACCAGTGGTCCATTCTTCACTTTGCAGGAAAAAAACTCTAGGCAAAGAATGTTAAATAAATACACTTCTGGAGCACTCTGTGTGTCTGTGGCCAGCACTGGGTGAGCACAGCTCTGAACTCGTCCTGCTTTGGGATATGGATGTGCTAGTTGGTCATCACTAAGATGTCTCCATGTGAAAGGTTTCTCCCACCACCATAGTTAAGTGTTTCTTAACTATGATTTTCTTGCGTTTCTCTAGGTTTACTGGCATCAGTCCCTTCATGTGTGGAAGATCTCAGTGGCCCAGTTACAGACTCAGCCTCAGGTCAGGGTTGCAGCACCAGTACAGGTGAGCTGGAGTTTTGTGCTTCTGAGATAATTTCATGTTGACTTAAAGGCTGTGGGCAGAAGGAGGGAGAGATCTGTTTCTAATAAGAAAAGAGCATGTAGCTAGGAATACCTAGATCACACTAACCTTCCTTTAGGCTTTTTCAGAAGTCCCAGAGAGCCTTCATCTCTAAAAGGGCTGTAGAACAGTTGATTAAAGTGAACCTTTTATTGCCTGTATGGGATCATATGCAGCCAGTTAAGGGAGAAGTGCAGATTACTGTAGGGCAAGTCAGGTGTAATGAAGCTGTCCTCCAGCAAAGGAGAATACTTTTGTGTTTGTTCTGGGGGACTCGACTCTGCTTTTAACAAAGGTCTTTCAACAGTTTTCAAGAAGGTTGTGGCAACATGTCTGTGCTTGTACACTGCATATTCTTTCTCCCACCTCTGTGGCAGGTTAGGCTAGGGTGTACTCATGAGATTTAAAGGCAGGGGAGCTGTTGCAATGACTCTTCTTGCTCTACAGCAGTGAGGCTGTCGCAAGCAGACCAGGCTTCTCCAAAGCGCAAACACGAGGGAGCAGAAGAGCTGTGCACTGAAGAACTGTTCAAACGAGCCAAAGTGACAAGTCTTCCTGCTCCAGAGGTCCCTGGCAAGAGTTTATGACTGTGAGTAGTCCCCAGTGTGATCTGGCTTAAACTGCCTTGTTTTGGCAGATAGCAAGGCTCAGTCCGTTTGCTCCCTGCATTCTGATGAGCAAAATGGACTTGCATATGGAGGGAGGTGGCTGCTGACTGTATATTCCATAGCCCTGCAATTTGGCAGTGGGCTGCCCTCTGGTTGTTTTGCTTTTGCTTGACAAGCTGTTAACTCAGTTGTCCAGCAGAGAGCAGTACCCTGTTGCTGGAACAATCACAGATCACAGTTCTTGGGTTTGCTCTAGTGAGGCTGCTTCTCCTCCCACAGGGTAGGTTTGCAGCCAGGTTTGCCCATGGGGCATGGGTAAGGGCTACAGGAGGAGAGCAGGCAGGTCCAGTCATTTTCTTGAAATGCTTCCAGGAGGAAAGGAACTGGTTGCATATTCTGCCAACTTCCCGGGATGAAAAGTGAGTTTGAGGCAAATTCTCTCTTTTGTTTTTTCCTACAGCCAGCAACAAGCACCTTGCAAGTGAAGAGGGAGAGTGCTGAAGAGGTGACCAGAGGAATAGGGACTGCTGCCATGGAGGGACTGGAACTTGTGATGTGCAAAATCTGAGGTCTCATATAAATGTGTAATTCCAATAGCTGCCACAAAAGGGCGCTGCGTTACTTGTGCTTGGGACAATTTGGCTTTCTGGTTTCCAGAGAGCCAAATACGTCTCTTCTCAGCCATGTCCAAAATCTGCCCACGTTTAAGGTGGGGAGAGCCTTCTATCAGCTTGTGCAGTCCCAGGTGTATCTTTCTTTTATGACAGTGGCTTGATGCATTGATGTAGGGAGCAGCATCTGTGCATCTCAAGTAGTGAACGTCCTTTCTCGTCACTAATACTAGGCAGTGAGTGGCACTGATTAATTCAAATTATAGTAGGAGTTGAGAAGGAAGCTGCTACAGTGTTAAAAATAGAGTAGCCGTCCTACGAGAGAGCAGGAGAAACTCAGGTTTTCTTTCATTAATCTAGACTGGCAGAGATGTAAATGTTTTCTGAGTAAATCAAGGTGGTACTCATGAGATGGAAAGAAAATGAAGGACAACTGTAGCACAAGAACAAAGGGAACCAAATTGTCTGTGCGCTTGAACAGCACTTAAAACCCTCCCTGTAGAAGAACCTCACTGCTGTAACATGGGCTGTTGTCTGGAAGGGGCAGCTTCAGAGCACTTTGACATTGGGTGGGAGGGACTCTGAGAGGAGAAATTCTTGAGAGAATGAGAACATGCCTTGATAGGAGTAAAGTAGTTCCCCAGAAGCTTGCTGGTCCAGATAATAAGGAAGCAGCGTCTGGGCCCCTGCACTCTAGAGCATTTCCTTCCCTGAGCGAGAGCTCTCTTGGATGGAGCAACCATGGTGTGTAGCCTGTGAGTGCCTCATACTGATAGGGGATGTGTTACGCATCAGCTCCTTGAAGTGAATCTTCCTCAGCTTCAGTCCCTTATCCATGCTGTGTGTCCATTCTCTTTCCTGCACTGGCATCTGTGTTTCAGGTTTCTACACAGTATACTCCAGTCCCTCTTGCCCTGCACACTGCTCCTTATGGCCATTTGCATTTGTGCTGGCGCTTTGTAGTCAAGCAGGATGATTGTGTAGCTTTCCTGGCTCTTAACCGTACACTCCTTGGCCCAGTCCTGTTACATGTCACTTCAGGACGGTGCTGGCAGAGCACCTCTACTTACCTTCCCATCTGAGAGGGCAAGGGAGGGTAGTACTGCAGAAGAGCCTGTCTTCTGGCTGTTCTAAAGGGGGAGTAGATCAAGTAGCTGGTCTTATGCAATGGGCTGCTGTTGGCACTGTTTTCATTTGCTGTCCAAAACCTTTCATCCCTGCCTGGCACAGGTAATGTGGGACTCTATGTGAGTTGCTCAGTGTACAGCTTGGGAAGCACAGGAGTTATCTCCCTCTCTGAATGGGATAATTAGATTCCATTTTGGAGCCCATGTTTGAACCCAGAGCAGTGGGGCTGCAAATAGAAAGTGACTCAGATGTGTCTGGGAAAGCTGAAGTGGTTGAATTGGGTCTGTGAGTTAACTTAGTGAATAGCTGAATAACCTTTCTTTCCCACTCATCTCCCTAGGGCATTGACCCTAGATTCCTTTTTCCAAGGGAATCCATTGAGGAGATTGACCAAGTAAATACTTTTCCTGCTCTTACTTTTTTCTAAACTTGTATTCATAAAGCCTGCCTGCTGGAAAACCCAGTACTCAACAAGTTTTGTCCCCTTCACTCTGACCCAGGCCTTACTCCCACTCTCTTGGGGGTAGAAAGGTGTAAAGAAATAGAGACACCCCTTCTGCGGCAGAGAGAAGAAAGGGAGAAGACGTGCACTTTGTACGCTTAGGTTACGGAAGTTGTGACTTCTGTCCTTTGCAGAGCCTCATGCTTGGGCAATGGTCTGTAAATATGATTTTTTTTAATATATAAATGTCTTTAACCCTCTCTATGCTGTCATGCAAATTATTTCAGTTGGTAAGTGGCATGTGTGGGACTGGATCTGGGGGATAAGAAGGCAAAGGGAGGGGAGGCTGAATCTCTTAAGTGATGTCTCAGAAGGCTTTGTAGATTCTGAGGGAATCCCTTTTGCAAGGTTTCTGTCAGCACCTGTAGTGTGGATGGTGTTACCCAAAGAGCTGCAGTTCGGGTAGTAGAACTGTGAAGGACACACAGAAACATTAAGATCAGCCAAAGGCAAGGGGAAAACTTCCTGCAGGAAACCTATTAAGATAGGCTGGGATTCATCCACTGAGACCTTCCCAAGTGAAAGCATAAAGGTGGATAGAATTGTGTGACAAATAAGTGGGGGACAAGTGTTCACAGTTTTCTGTAATATTTATGATTGGGCATATTCCATTGCACTACGAGCTGGCAGATTGAACATAGCTGCACCTTCATTAGTTTTTGTGGTAACTTTTCCTTAGTTGTGGCTGCTGACAGTTGGAGTTGAAAATCATGGGGAGAGAAAAAGCCACCAGGGACCATTAGTGAAGATACCATCTTTGTTTCAGGAAGGAGTAGGGAATTGCTGCAGGCCGAGATGGAGGAATATGCATGAAATGGATGCCCGTTTGGGGCTTTCCATTTCCTGGGATAATGGCCTTTTTCTGTGTCTCGGGGCTAGGTGGCAATATGTGACCTGAAGCAGGCAGTGTGAGCTCTGCTTGGGAGGGGGGAGCAGTAGTGAGCATAGTGGCTTTCAGGATGTTCCCCAGGGTGATGTGGAGGCTCTTGTCAACTGAGGGGGGGCGCTGGAGCAGGGAAGTGCTGTGAAGCTATGGGTCATGTCTGGTGTACCAGCCAGCCACCAGTCAGCTGCTTGCTTCTTCCCACTCCCCAGTGGGATGGGAAGGAGAATGGGAACACATGTAAAACACACATGGGTTGAGATATGAACAGTTTAATAACTGAAATAAAAGTAAAATATAATAATACTATTATAATAATTAGAGGAAGGAATAAACATCATCCCCTGAGAAAAAAGTGGTGCATAGTACAGTTGCTCACAACTCATTGATGCCCATCCCAAGCAGTGATTGGTGGCTCCCAGCCAACACCCCCACCCCCCATTTACACACTGGGCATGACATGGGTATGGAATATCCCTTTGGCTAGTTTGGGTCAAGTGTTCTGGATGTGCTTCCTCCCGGCTTCTTGTGCCCCTCCTCACTGGTAGAACACTAGAGACTGAGAAGTCTTTAATCGGGGTAAGCGCTAAAACCATCAATGTGTTACCAACATTATCTTCAGGCTACAGCCAAAACAGTACTGCAAAAGCTACTAGGAAGAAAATTAACTCCATCCCATCTAAAACTGGGACAGGTTTGTCAGCAATTGAGCTTACTCTCTTGCCGTTCTTAAACTAACTCACAAACTGATACTAAACCCACCATGACTTAGCAGTCTAGTAACTAGGTAGGACACAGATTAAAGTCCTGCTTGTGCCTTCTGCCATCCTCATTGGTGCTGCTGTGTGTAGACCCCATTACTGGATCCTATCAGAATGACCTGAGGTACATTACTTTCTTGGCACCCAGCAAGACTTTAGGAAGTGCAAGTTGTCGTGCAGTTTCTTGTCCAGGTTTGTCAATGGGTCTGATCCAGAGCAGCAGCACGAGAGCCCCAGCTGGGTATGTTCAGGTAGCATCATTCCAAAGACCAGCTAAGTGATTATTGCAAACATCCAACATAGCCAAGACACAGCTTAAAAGTACATGTACATAAGCACTGAAAATTTGGAGTCTGATTTGCTGGGAAAGTTTGAGATGCAAAAGGGAGGTTTTAGAGATGTAAATTCAGGTGTTTCAAAGAGGTGCTGGATATAAAACAGTACATCTGGTCAGTGAGAACGCAGTGTGTGCAGTGCGTTCGTTGGTTGAGTAGGGCTGGGGTCAAGGCTCATGCTGTTGCTGAATTGTTGTCAATGGCAAGGACCTTGTGGGTTTGAGGAAGTAACACTTCAGTGCTTGAAGTGACTCGTGCATGACAAAAAGCCATTTGAAAATAACAGCCAGTGCTATGGAAGATGAAGAGGTTGGATGATGGCAAACTCAGTCCTGCTTTCCCTACCCGGAGTGTAGTAACGTCAGATACACCTGGAGAGGCTGGGTTTGAAGCAGCCTGCACTGGCCAGAACATCTGTTCTCCCTGTCAAAGGAATGACAGTGATGTGGTTAAGGATGGAAACTGGCTAACCTTGGATTGCTAGCAGAGAGAGATGGCCTGCTGCATGGGCTGGTGGCTGGGGAAAATCCCCCTTGTTCTCTTCTGTCTGCACAAAGAAGGAGCTGGAGCAGCTTTGGGAGGGCTTAAGTGAAAGGTTTGGAAGTGGAAAACACACCTGGATGTGAAGAGATGGGAGCTGGAGCCATGGAAGGGAAGCTGAAGCAGTGAGCAGGATGGCTGATGGAGAGAGTAGAGCACTGGTCTGGTATCACAGCTGTGTCTAGGGTGAGATTAGGTGGTTCAACAGGTGGGGAGGAGCAGGAAAACCACTCTCTCCACACATAATCTCCCCTCAGACTTAACGTAAGTCCAAGAATAGTTTCTCTGAAGTGAACTGGATGTTCAGCTGGACAGTTTGAAAGAGACAAGTAAGATGGGAGATGCCTTAAAGCCAGGAGATGCCTTGTGAGCAGAGACATGGGCTAGGACAGAAGTGTGGTCTCTGCAGTAGATGGACATGCACTCTCGCAGAACCCATGGGCTCTGCTGTGCACAAAAGGAGATGGATGTGACCAGCAATAAAGCAGCCAGAAAGGCCAAAATGGGGCTCCTGCCAGGCCAGGGCTGGGATGAGAGGCCCAGTGACCAAGCTGGGGGGAGCTCTTGGTGTCCCAGCAGAGGGTAAGATGCACCGGTGGTGATGTGGCTGCAGGAGGAGGAGGAGGCAGTCTTAAAGCTTCTGCCTTCAGCTTCTGCCCCAGCTCAAAGGCCAAAGCACAGAGGAGGCTGCAGAGGAATCATGTTGTGGTAGCCAGGGTTTATGCTTCGAGATGGAGCTGTGTCAGAGCCCTGGAGGAGCACTGCTGCGTCTCTTGAGTCCTGCATGCAAGACAGTTCACTGTGTGGTGTGCATCCAAACTGCACAGGGGATGCCTCACCCTCACTCAGGATACTGCCCTGGGTGCTGTGTGTGCTGACCCTAGGGTGTGCGCTTGTTTCCACCCTGATCCAGGGTTAATGTCTCTTTCAAGCTAGTCTGGCAGGAGACCAAGGTTCCGAGAGAGACCAGGGCTGTGTGCCTTGGAGGGCTCTGCTTGCTCTCCTCGGGAGGACCAGCTGATGGCCTGGGTCTTGGCCAACGACTAATATGATTGCCTCAGTGACAGCTCTGTGCTTTGAGAAACACTGATGTGATCTGCTGTATCTTTAAACTGTGCTAAAGCAGTGCCCGGCTTCCTATCCAGAACTGCCACAGGCAGTAACCAGGAGCAGGGTCGGTATGGAGGGAGTAGAAAACATTCTTCTGTTCAGGTACAGGAACTGGCCTTGGCACCTAAAAATACCGATGTTACCCACTCCTGTGCACAACACAACCTGCACGCTCTTCTGCCTGCAAAGGATGTGGAAGAGAGGCAGGGGAGGGAAACCTGGTGCGGAAGGGTAGCAGCAGAGAGCATTCACCCAAGATGAGATGCTCCCTGGGACGTCGCTGGATGCCTGTTCTGGGAAGAGACCTGCAACCTCGAGATGTGCTTTTCGCTGCCTCACGCCTCTAGAACGTGTGTTTAAGCTGTTTTTGCACTTCCCCTCGCTGTGCTCACAGCCCTGATGAGCTTCCCCAGGGACAGGGGCTGTGCCGGGGCTGCAGACCTGTTGCCAGCGGGGTGCTGCCCACCCGCGATGGAGGGAGAGCGCAGCCCTGGTTTCGCTCTGCTCCTCCCGCCTCAGGCACGTCCCCGCTGCGGAGGAGACCTTCGACAGCGGCCCTGAGTGTCCAGCCCGTGCCTGGGGGAGACCCGGCCGCCCCCCGCACCGGCTGCAGTGGGTCCGCTGAGGCACATCTGCCTGCGGGGCTGTGCCTGCAGCTGCGGGCATAGCTGGAGGGGTCATTCCAGCTGCGGGCATATCTGCCCCTCCGGCCCCGGCCTTTCCCGTGGCCTGTGCGGGACGGTGGGGGGGATGCGGGGTGTCGCCTCCAGCTGCGGCCACATCTGTCCTGCAGCTGCCGCCGGGGGCCGCGGAAGGAGCCCCTCCGGCCGCGCCCGCGCCCCCCCCCCCTCTCCCCGGCGGCAGGTATGGCCCTCCCCGCCGGCACCACAGCATCCCCCTCCCTCCATCCCTCCTTCGCTGCCTCCCTCCCTCCCGCCCGCCCTCCGCCTGCATGGAGAGAGCCACAGAATGGCGGAGCGAGAGAAAGGAGCCGCATCCCCGCCCGCCGCCTCCCCGTTCCTGGGGCTGCACCTCGCGTCGCCCCCCAATTTCAGGTACCGGCCGCATCCCCCCACACCCCTCCCAGGACCCCCGCTGGGCTGCTCCCCGCTCCCCTTCCCCAAGCACCGCTCCCCCTCTGCGGAAGCCCCCCCCCAAAAAAAACCAAACCAAAAAAAAAAAAAAGGCAAAAAACCCCATACAATCACCCCCTCCAAAAAAAAACCCACAAC
>JBCJKH010053195.1:2759-14278 GCA_039877255.1 Loriculus beryllinus | reverse complement strand
CTATGTAAAGCAGTTACAGGAGTAAATTGCAAAGTTTAATAGTTAAGGAGTTTCTTGTGTCATTACCCATTTTTTTCCTTCTTTCTCTGTCACCCTGATGTTACTCAAGTGACGGCTGATAAAGCTTGTGGTTGCACTACTCTCACTTTTCCAGTTAGGAGTTCTTGTTTCAACAGATCTGCTCCTCTTTAGGCTTTGTTTGTGGCGTGTCTACAAACCGCCCCAATGCTTCAATAGATCGAGAGGTTTGTTTATTACCTCAGCTCTGGTGTCTATCCCAGCCGTCCCACCGGTGGGGCACCGGGAGCCGAATCGGAGGGCGGCTCCTTTTGAACATGGGCCCCCTGCAATTTTTTATTTTTTTTTTATTATTATTTTTTTTTCCCAAGGTCACTCCCTCTGTTTTGCACAGCTACAAATGGCAGCCTGCTGCAACCGCACTTTTGTGTTAACCCTTTCTTTCCAGAAATGTTAAAGTACTACCTGTTAAAAACTTTTACATAGACCCAACAACAAAAATTACACAGAACATTGTCTGCCCTCGACACACACACAAACACACCTATGGGATCCCACCGCATGCATCACTCCAGCCGCCCCCCCCCATATGTTGCTTCAGTGTCAGCCCCCCCCCCCATTCGTTGCCCTCACCCCACATACCACTGCAGGTCCCACCAGCCCCTCCTTGTCCCCCTCCACCCCCCGGCCTCCTCACCTGGCTGATCTGCTCTTTAAACACCTTTTCCTCATGTGAAACCCCTTCATTTCTTTCCCCACTCCCAGTAAAGCCTTTTTCTAGTCCTTTCCTAGAAATCTCAGGTGTTCCCCCTTCCTCCCCACCCCTGCGAAACCAGAATCCCGAGTGAGATGATGGGAGAGTGCCAGGATTGATCTTCTCGGCACTGCTAAGCGCTCCCATCGATTTGGGATGCAGGGGGCTGTGTTTCCTCCAAAACCCAGCAGTGCTGGTCACAGGGACTTCCGATGGCAGGAGCCAGGCCACGGATGGCCTGGGGCTCTGGAGGCTCCAGCTCTGGGACGGGGGTGTGCTGGGTGGGTAAGGGGATGTGGTGCCCGGTGTTGTTTGCTTGTCATTGGTGTGATGCTCACTGCTTCTGGTGGCCGTGAACCAGCCATTGCTCTCTGCTTGCCTCTGGCACCCAGGGGTGCTGCGGGGGAGCTGGCTGAGACGGGGGCATCGGTACTGGCTGCTTTATATGGTGAGATTTTGGGCAGAGAAGGGAAGGGCTGGTCCATACTTGGGGCCACAGCTAAGCTCACCCTTACCTATAGCAGGCTCCAGCCCCTGTGGTGTGGGGACCAGCAGGTCCCTGTGAGGAGGCAGGAAGGTGCAGTCGAGCTGTGGTGTGTTTCAGGCCATTTACCCCTGATGAGCTCTGCTCCTGGTGCCCTTTTGCTGTGGCTCCAGGGCTTCAGCATCCTCCTCTTCTTGCAGCGCTGCCTGCGAGAGCTGCTGGAAGCTGCTACAACATGGCTGGTACATCCTGCAAACCCAGCCATTAAACACTGCCTCTGGCAACGTCCACCATGGAGAAGGGGCTTGGCCACTGATCCAGGGGCTGGATCTTGAGGGCTGCACTGAACAGCAGCTCCAGGCCTGTGAGAGGGTCAGGCTCATCACACAGCGCTGGATGAACAGATGTCCCCAGGACACCCTCCTGCTCCCCAGCAGTGATGCTCTGGGAGGAGGATGAGGCTCTGCTGCTTGCTGTGCTCTTGCTGGTGCTTGAATCAGGGGTGCAAGAGCTTTCCTGTGCACCAAGCCTGGGGTGTCAGCCTTGAAGTGGAAGGAGATGCCAGTGATATCCGGGAGCCTGGGGCAGGATCTGGTGGATCAGAGGCAGTTATGGCATGGAGCGTGGTGCGAGGAGGGAGCTCTGCTTGTGAACTGGTTGTGAGCTGGGTTACATGGGTTGTGCCTGTCCCAGGTCCTGGGCCCCTGCTCAGCAAGGGGCCATTCCCCATGGACAGCAGTGATGAGTGTGGCTCAGGGTGAAGCCTCAGCCCGTGGCTGGTGCTGAGGTCCTGGCTGAGCCCTGTGCTCTGCCCCAGCTTCCTGCCCGCAGGACGAGGGGTTTCAGGTTTAATGCTCTCTGGTGCGTTCACCTGCCCATGCAGCTCCCTGAGTGGCAATATGCTGGCACAAGTGTTAGATGGTTTGAACCAAGAGAGGACTTGGTCCTGGCCAGCAAGCATCCCAATGGGGTCTTAAGCTCTAGGGAGGCCAGGGATGGTGGCTTGGCAGGTCCCCATTGCTGGATGGTTTGGTGCTGTCTGAGATGAGGGGAGGTCTTGGATACTGCTGCATTCAGAAGGCACGAGAGTGAGCAGCAGGAAAATCTCCAGATCTACACCAGACAGGTTGTGGGTTTATGTTGTTTATGGTCAGGTTGGACTGGGGTTGGAGTATCCTGCTCTAGGGGAAGGTGTCCCTGTGTGTGGCAGGGGGTTGGAACTGGATGAGCTTTAAGGTCACTTCCAACCCAAACCATTTTAGGAGGAGAAGAATGGTGAGGTGAGCTCTCCTTTAGCCACGAGGACCTCCAGAGGTGGCTGCTCATCACAAGAACAACAGCATAGTAGTAGACAGCAACATAAAGTTCATCTGACCCAGCCTCCCTGTTGTCCATAAACCTCCCAAAGGCTCCCACTGGGGGCTGTGCCCCACTGGGACCCTTAACATCTTCCTCTGGGACACTGTGCTGCAGCTCCTAGCCCTTCCAAGAAGCTTTGCCAGTGCTTTGGGACCAAGCTTTCCTGTGAGGAAAAGGGGGCTGGGATTCCCTCTGCCCAGCACAAGAAGGGCAGGGAGGGTTGGCACAACTGGGGTGTGAGCAGTGCCTGTGCTGCCTGCCCCACTGCCCCCAGGAGTGCCGCTCTGGTGTAGCTGGGACCTGTGTGTGTGTGTCTGTGGGCACATTCTCCTTCTGGTTTCCCTAATGAAAGCAAAGAGCATCCATGGAGCTGTTGAGCCTGGAAACCTCCTCGGGAAGGAAACGCTTAGGGAGGCATTTGCATGGGTCAGGAGAGAGGGAGAATTACCTCGCTCCTCTGGGAGCCTTGTGGGAAATCACAGCCCTTTCCATGCCGTTGCTGGAGCCTCAGGAAGGGACGAGGCCTTCAGGGAATGAGAGGCCTCCAGCTCCTCGGGAAGTTCAAAGCAGCACCTTCAGGCTGATGCACAAACCAATGCTAGCACTGTGGGTTGTTTTGTGTCTGCTGTGCTCGTCTGAGCCATCAGAAGAACCTGTTTGGAGGCGATGAGCTGAGTTTTGCAGTGGGGATACCTGTCTTCCTGTGAGGGGAGATGAAAGGGCTGTCTTCTGATGGAGATGAAAGCACCTTCTCTTTGGTTCGATTAAGAGCATCTCTGGGCATTCCCCCAGGGCCAGCCCAGTGTAGGGTAGTACTATTTCTCTCACTGATGCTGGTGACAACATTTGCACACAGCACTGCTGGAAGCAGAGGGCTGGAGTGCTGCCCGGGTACTCAGCTTGCTGGAGCTCCAGCTCCATCACATGTGTTGCCATGGCCCAGTCCCTGTGTGGGAATGCCACGCAGCAGCAGTGGGCTGGGGAGGCGATGCTGCAGGTTCCCTTTTCCCTGGTAGGGGATGGAGATGAGGGAGGCGCAGCAGCCAGGCTTCATGCTAAGGCTGTTACAAGCACTGTATTTAGGCTGCTCCTTCTATATGTAGATAACACCCATGTGTGCTCCATTGCTTGTCCTGAGTTTATCAGTTCTCATGTGCTCAGCAAGGCTGCAGCCTCAGGGTGCCTCCTGGCACATCCTTCATAACCTCAGCAGGTACAGGGCTCTTCCATCCTTGTGTCTGGGGCCAGCCTCCCATGTACCTGTGATGCTGTGGTGCCCACCTACAGCAGCACCGTGCCTCCATTGCTGCTGCTGGCAAGGTATGTTGGCCAGAATACCCACATAGGTCCTGCTCAGAGTTGTACTGGCAGTGATGGAGCTGAGGGGAGTCAGAGCTGTTGCATTTTGCTGGTATTTTTAGCCTCTTTGAGAAGCAAGAGAGAAAAGCAGGGGTGTTTCCAGCTCTGGGAGTGGGGGGTGCTAAGGAAGAGCCTTCCTTGTATCTCCTGGGAAGTCCTGGAGCATCCATATGAGAGAAGAAAAGTAGGGGAGTAATACAGAGATAGAGATTTCTTTATTCATCGCATTAAGCAAGGAGGTTTCAAGCAAGCGAGGTGCCTGCAGGCAGAGCTGATAGGGAAGATGAAGCTCTGGATACTGTTATCGGGTACCATGAACACAGTATCATGAGTGATGGTGATGGAGGATGGAGGATGACAGTTTGCTGGCAACACTTGGCAGCCTCTCCTGGGAAAGGTCCCGCTCTCCTTCAGCAGCAGGAGAGTGGTGGGAGATGGCAGAGCAGCTCACCAGGTATTTCCCTCCCCACTAACAGGGGCTAGAGTTTGGGGAAGCTCCTGAAGCAGGAGCAGGGGTAGATGGGGAAGGAGCATCACTCCCAGCACTGCTCTGTGCCAGCCGGGCTTGCCCCTTGGTGAAGGTGCTCCTCTTGCTTCCCTCTGCGCAGGGAATGCAGCCAGACACGATGCCAGTCCTCCGCTGGAATCACTGTGGCCCTTGCACTGTGAGCATCTCTACCCTGCCTGCTGGGAAGCCAGACGGATGCTCCCATCTCCCTCAGGAGCTCATCCCATCCCTGCAGTAGGGCAGCGAGGAGCAGAGCCCCTTGTCCCGGCTTGGCAAGGGCAGGAGGAGGCTGGGTGGCGTGGGCTCCCGTGCTGGGGTAAGCAGATACCGCTGCGGGTGCAGGGGAGCAGTGCTGGAGCAGGACCAGGAGCCGGGCTGGCTGGCTGGCAGGGAAGCAGTCAGCATCCCCAGCAGAGAGCAGGGACTTGGCATTGCCCCAGTGGTGAGGTTATGGTTTTTTTCCCCTCCAGGACAGCTGATTCCATCTATTTTTAATGAGCTTTCCCAGGTTGCGCAGTGAGGAGACAGAGCAGTGCCGGCAGGCACAGACTGCGACGGGGCAAGTGGACAGGCAGCGGGCACCCATCACCTCCTCACTCCTCTCTGCCCCAGGCACGGGGGTTTGCTTATAGGGTGGGAGCGTGTCCCCAGCGAAGGGGGTTCTTCCTCAATGCAGCTGCCCTTGAAAATGGAGTCGAGCACGGAGGAGGAGAGCTGGCTGGAAGATCAGTGGGAGAAATGGTAGGGGACCGGCCGGGGCTTGGGGATGGGGGGAGCTGTCCTGTGAGTGTGCAGGGTGATGAGGAGCAGCCCCTGGGCACATCACCCTTCTCTGAGCGACGGCCACAGGACCGGAGCAAACTTGGCATGCAGCGGAGCCCAAAGTTTTGCCTGGCTGCACAGGGAGCTGCGTGGCAAAGTAGTCCAGCAGCATCTGCAGGCAGGACCAGTGCTGGAGACCTGCGCATCCCTGGAGCGCAGGCAGGGCTGCTGGTCCCCATCCCGGAGTGGGGGGCTCTGCACACCAAGGCAGATGGAGGCCCTGAGCATGAGATGGAGGCTGATGATGTCCCACCCTGGTGACCTGTGTAACTAGAGAAGAAATCGATTTGTGCTTTGCAGGCTCATCATGAGCCTCCTGCTCTGCAGCAGCAGGAAATGGGCAAGGGGGGGTCAGGACATCCTACCCTGTGGTGAAGGCTGTGTCCCTGCCCAGCATGGGGGCTGGAGCCTATGGCCACAGTGGGTCCTGCCCACCTTCACCCCAGGAGCCAACCATTGATGGGGTCATTGGAAACATGGACAGGCGATGCTGCTCCCCCCTCCATGGGCTTGTCCTGATCCTTCCCCACCTCTGAGGGCCAAGATAAGGGAGGTGTTACCTTTTCATGATCCTGGCTTGGTGCCACTGCAAGGGGGAGTCCCAGGGTGTGCCAGTGGTGCTTGAAGTGAGGGTGGGAGCTCTGCAGGTCACAAAATACCCTTCTCTTTCCTTCCCTGCCAGTGAGGGCAAGGCCAGAGAGGGGTGATGGGCTCAGCATGGTGCTTTCACCCAAGCATCTCCCAGCCCAAGCAGCCGGGAGCAATGGAGGTGATGGCACACAAAGCAGGTTAACAGAGGATTTTCAATCTGGGCTTCTCTATTTACCCCATGGTAATGAATAAGCAAGAGGATCATTGTGGTACCACCATGGAGAAGCGTTTTAATGCACGGAAGCCAGCAACTCCCCGCTAGTCCCCAGGGATGCAACCAAGCACATGAGGAACTCACCCATCAGCACATTTCCAGCTGCTAAAAGGATATCTCTAAACTTTCTGAAGGGGTGTAATGAGCCTGTGCAGCTCACAGCCATAAGGGTCCCAACCAGGCAGGCCTGGCAGCACCAACAGCCATGGGGATACCCGCAGGCACCCCAGGGAGTGATTTTGGTGCTGCCCTCTCCTAGTGCAGCACCTGACCCAGGACATCCCTCCCAGCCAGAGCCTGGAGGCTGGTTGTGCCTCCTGCTCCAGTGCATGGCCAGGGCAGGACAGGGAGAGCCTGGGCTCGTGGGTTGTGTGTGCTGAAGGAAGGAGCAGTAACTGGAGGCAAAACCAAAGGCAGGTTTGTGGTACTTGCAAGGTCTGTGGGTCTCGATGTGGTCACTGCTCAAGCAGGTCCGTCCTCCAGCTGTGCTCTGCCAGGACCTCCAACCCTACCCTCTAACACCAGTCTTTGCTCTGTTGGGTGTCTGGGACAACCCCAGAGCTTCCCTGGGATGGTGGAAGCCAAACACCCTGGCTTGGGCTTGGCTTTGCTGCCTGTCCCATGCTCTCCCAGCCTGCACATCCCTACTGCCTTTGGGACCAGTGGCTGGCGTGGGGCACGTTCCTCCTGCCTCCCCATAGCTGCGGACCCTGTCAAGCTCAGCCATTCAGTGGGACAGACCCATCCCCTCTGGAAGGAGCCCCCTTCCTGGTTTTTCTTCCCAATAAAGACCTGGAGAGCCTCTCCAAGGCAGGCAGTGCTGCTCCTGCCCGCGGGCAGCATGCCACCCTGCACATCCTGCCTGTGTCCTGTGCAGTGGGTGATGGCACCATCTCTGCTCCCTCCAGGCTCACCCATGACATCAGCCTCGAGGAGTTTGAGGATGAAGACCTCTCCGAGATCACCGATGAGTGTGGAATCAGCCTGCACTGCAAGGAGAGCCTGGCCACCCGGGTGAGCGCAATGGGGATGGGGATGGGCAGAGCGAGCTGGTGGGGATGGCTGGAACATCAGTTCCCATGCAGGAATGTCAGGTCTCCAGGACAGTAATGCTTCCTCAAGGTGCCCATTGTCACAACCCCAATGCCCTCTGCTTGGAGTGCCCTCTCCTCTTCATGGCACAGCACAGGCTCTTTCTGAGCCAGCCAAACTAGGGACATCTCAAAGACAGTGCCTTTTGGTTCCCATTGGTCTGGGGAGATTTGAGTTTGTTCCTCTGGGATGATCCCAAGGATTTGGCCATGCCCCCATTTGAGTGGGTTGACCACAAGCTTCAGGCAGTTGATGAGCATCCTTGAGAAGTGAGGACATGAGTGAGGTGGCACCGAAGGTCCCACATGGGCTGTGCCTCCTGCTGCCCACATGCATCCCTGGGCCTGGAGGTGCAGTTTGGCTTGGCATGGTGAGATCCCTCCTCTACTTACCCAAAGCATTCCTTCTGGCTTGCAAGGGCTGAAGGAAACTGGCCTTTAGAATGTGTTTAGGGGGTGGCAGAACTGGAGGCTGGAGAAACAGGGATGGAGGAGATGGCTCTGACCACAGCAGGTGAAATAAAAATAGGAGCTGGGAAACCTATGCAGGTGATATAGGGGGATCTCCCATCCACAATAAGCACACTGAGGTACATTGTGGAGACCCAACAGGGTTCACACCACTATTAGAACTGCACAAGGAGGCCACATGAGCAGAAACATGGAGATAAACTGAGAATAACATTGGATTTGTAAATACGCAGCGATTCTGCATTTTGCCAGTGTGTTTCATGCTAAAGGAATGCAAATGCTGGAGGAGCAGCCAAACGGTTTGGGAATAATTTCATCCCTCAGGAGAAGCGTTTCCTGTGCAGAACTGATAAAGGCCCAGCGAGGAGGGGAGAGGCACAGGAATTTGTTGCAGATTTAAAATTAGCAAGTGAATTTGTGGTGTTGGGAATCCCCTGTTGCTGGCAGGAAGGCACAAGCAGATCTCATCCATGGAGTCCTGATGTCTCCAGGTCTAATTCAGGACCTTCCCAGCCACTGCTCCAAATCTCTGCTGAGGCCACAGCCTCCTCCTGCTCCTGCCCCTCTACTCTGCTCTTGTGAGACCCCACTTGGAGCCCTGTGTGCAGTTCTGGTGTCCTCAACATAAAAAGGACATGGAACTGTTGGAACAAGTCCAGAGGAGGCCATGAGGATGATCAGGGGACTGGAGCACCTCCTGTATGAAGACAGGCTGAGAGAGCTGGGACTGTTAACCTGAAGAAGAGAAGGCTGCGTGGTGATCTCATAGCAGCCGTCCAGTATCTGAAGGGGGCCTATAGGGATGCTGGACTCTTCGTTAGGGACTGTAGTGACAGGACAAGGGGTAACGGGTTAAAGCTTAAACAGGGGAAGTTTTAGATTGGACATGAGGAAGAAATTCTTTCCTGTTAGGGTGGTGAGGCACTGGAATGGGCTGCCCAAGGTAGTTGTGAGTGCTCCATCCCTGGCAGTGTTCAAGGCCAGGTTGAACAAAGCCTTGGGAAGCATGGTTTAGCGTGGGGTGTCCCTGCTTATGCCAGGGGGGTTGGAACTAGATGATCTTAAGGTCCTTTCTAACTCTGACGATTCTATGATTCTAACTAGAATTCCTCTGGCTTAACCTAAAGCATAGTCTAGACATAAGGTGTATTGAGGGCATTTACTGATGCCAACTTGAAATAAAGGAGTGGTTTTATTTACCATTTTCTGCTGGGTTTCAGGCTGTCATCTGTGCTGCTGTCCTCTAATGAAGTGCCACTGCAGCTGCAGTGAAGCAGAACCAACCCTTCTCTGCCAAAGCACCAAAATGTATTTTTGTCTGCATAGAGGGTTATGGCTGAAAAGTGTGCAGTTTTGCTGTGGGACATTTTAATGTTATTGAAGTATTCACAGCAAACTTGCAATCATCTTCAGTACCCAGAATGTTTTCAGTGCTACAGCAGTATGAATGGTTTACAGACACATTGTAAACACTTGTAATTATCTGCCTTTAAGGACATTGGTTTGCAATATACATCTAAATTCACCCTTCAAGTAAGAACATGTCAGCAATAAGTGTTAAAATAAATGTATTATTTTTGGACCACACCCTCAGCATCCTTCACATGATGCATAGTGCCCAAATCTAAAACCATCCTGGTGGAAAGCACAATACAGTGTAATATTCTAAGGATGCAGAAATCAAAGTGTCTTTTTAAGATTCCAGTCTAAACTCAAGGAAACTGAAATTCATCAAAAGAAAGGAGGAATGGGGGAAGGAAAAAAAGAAAAAGAATATGTTAAAGACATGCATTTTTATCAGCAAATGAAGCAAAGGAATGCATTTTTGTAGGGCAATTGTAAAGAAAGAAAATTGCAAACAAGCAGAAAATCCTCATACAGAAAATAAATCACACAGCAGTGGTGCTAACTACTGCTATGTTTTTTTTCATGTTAGGTTCTCATTTAATTCAACTATTTGGTGCGGACTTATATTTAATTGTGCTAATTTCATTGATTTGATAACAGTAAAATAGCAATTTTCATTACAGAACTAGAGTCTGAAAACAAAGTTACATGGTAAAGACTTCTCAGTGGTCCTTTTATTTATCATGTTGAAAAAGATCTGTTGTCAGCACACCAAATTGAAAAATACTTGGAAATGTGTCTGAGTGGTTGATTTATTCCTCTATATCCAAACCTGTGAAAATTCCATCTGTTTTCCACTAGCTACAAAGTCTTCCTGTCTTCTGAGTCCCAGCTGAGTGAGAAAATACATATTTTCCATTAGTGAAAATGAAATGTTCCTGCATGAGTAGAATTGTCTTTAAGAATTAATTATCTCTGAGGGCACTTAACACTGCAGTCAAGCTGGGAGAGATAAAACACAGGATTGTAAAACAATGTCTTTTAGCCCACTTTCAGTGTATCCAGTGAGGTTAAGTGTTAAAGCTTTGTGGTGGAAAACACCATGTTGAGTAGCACATTGTCACTTCATTAAATTGTTTATTATATACTGAAAAACTATTTAATTCTTATTAAATATTATTACTATTTGGAGTCCAGTCTCCAAAACAGTCATCCTAGTTCAATTACTAGCTCACCCATTGCTGGTTGAATGAAACCATTGACAGTTTTATTGAAAGTAGAAAGGACTAGAAGAAAACCCACTGAATCTAAAACCAGAAGACAAACCTAGCCCTATGAAAATGTGACTAATACACAGCTGCAATTCTGGTACTTTGCAAAGCATCTTTTGGGGCTTGGTTTTGTACATATAGGTATCCACGCAATCACATACTCTTGTTTCTTAAAGGATTAGTTTATCTGATTTCATTGCGTCTTTTGAAACAAGACCTATAAAGCTTATGTAAATGACAGAGAGAAGGCAGTGCTTTTTCTGAGCTCTCAGGAGAGCTGGTTAGATCCTGGTTAGATATCTGTATGACTGTCCTGGGTTTAGCAGTAGCAGTCAGTTTTTCTCCTTCTTAGTAGCTGGTGCAGTTCTGTGTTTTGACTTTCAGCCTGGGAACATAGCTGATAACACCAATGTTTTTAGTTCTTGCTGAGTAATGTTTTACTCTGATCAAGGACATTTCTTGAGTCTCATGCTCTGTCAGGGGGGAGCGGAGGCTGCGAGAAAGCAGAGACAGGACACCTGACCCAAGCTAGCCAAAGAGGTATTCCATACCAAAGCACGTCATGCCTGGGGAGGTAATGGGGAGTTACCTGGAAGGGGACACACTTCCTGGTCGGGCTCGTTTTTGGCAGGTGGTATCGTACTCTCTTCCCTTGTTATTTTCTTATCATCATTATTATTGGTGGTAGCAGTAGTGATTTGTGTTATAACTTAGTTACTGGTCTGTTCTTATCTCAACCCCTGGGAGTTATATTCCTTCAATTCTCCTCCCCATCCCTCTGGGTGTTGGCGGGGGGAACGGAGGGAGAGGAAAGAAAGAGCAGAGGGGAAGTAGGGATTGGGTTTAAACCATGACAATGACTTAGACTAGTGGAGAAGAACTGTATGTCAGGATTTAGCAGTGGAGTTCAAGACTGGATTGTCAGGAATTTGCAGGGTGCTCTGGATGGCCATCACCTCTATACTGTACTATGCTATACTATGTTGTGCTATGCTATGCTATTCTATGCTGTGCTATGATATGCTATTCTATGCTATGCTATGCTATATACTCTATTCTACCCAGAGAAAGCAAGGTTGGGCTTGGGTCTTGTCTGAGGTTAAGCAACTATCTAAGAATACCACCAAGTGGTCTTCCCCAGCGCTGAACAGTCCCGAGTCATGAGTGGTG
>JBCJKH010053193.1:21689-36258 GCA_039877255.1 Loriculus beryllinus | reverse complement strand
TGTTTGGGAGTGACACAGGTGTGTTTCTATTCTGCCAGGGGTACTAGACTACAAGATCTCTCGAGATGATTTGCAGCCCTGTTCCTAGGATTTGTTGTCTTTCAAATGCTGAAGATTTCTGTGCAGCTCTTTGTTTGCAATTTATACTCACTTTTCAAATCTCTGCTTTTCTACTCATGCGTACATTGTGTAAGTATTAGGGCTGTGTATAGGCCCTGATTTTGGGTCTATATGTGCTGTAATTTAATAGCAGGAAGAAAAAGGGAGAAAAAACTTCTCATGTTGAAGTAGAAAATGATTCACAAGAAGAAAGAATTCTTTGTGTTTTGCATATTTAGATGATGGATAATACGGTGTTAAATCAATAACATACTTTCTTTTGCATTGTTCTGGGGCTTACTGACAATGTAATATTTGAAGACTGTTTAATAACTTCAATCAACTCCTGAACCACAGTAGGTGACCAGACATTTCATAAGGTCATTTTTTTTTTCTGTTTTCAAAGTAGCATCATTGGAGGTTTGCATTTTAAAAAGAGATTAAAATGTCTCTCATTAGGAGAGCATGAAGATAATACCAAATGTAACAGGAATACAGAATACCTTTAGAGATGGTAGAAGCCTCATTAGTCATGACATCCATCTTTCTGCAAGCCCAAGGTTGTTCTGTGTTGTACTTGGCCATATTTGTTTTCATTGTTCTTCAAAATTAAATTTTATTGAGTTGACTGAAACAAAACCAAAATGTGAACTGAAGCGTAAATTAAATTTCTAGTACTGAAGCTGTTGAAGGAAATGGTTTTATTTTATCTGTTTTATGTATAGATTTGTGTACTCAGCTTTGATTATGGTGATGTGATGCGCAGAAAACTGAATGGTTTCAAACTCTGGAGACATTTCTAATCACTTTTTATATCTTTTTTTTCAGCGGCTTTCTCGAAATGCTGCTGGAGATGCAAGCATTCAGTTTCTAGGCACAGTGGTAAGTATGTGTAACTGCTAAGAGTTACAGTGGTAGAAAAGTATAATGTAAACAGAAAACTGGTAAATTACACTTGTGCACGTTTATGCTTGTCTTGTGAAGGTTAGTATTATGTGTAAATATTCTGAGCTTAACAGGTGAATTTAGGCAAATTTCTGAAGCAAACTTCCAAGGCACAGTGCACAGTGTCTGCATTCCACATTTCAGTTGGTTCAAGTCTGCCTCTGTTTCATTTACAAGGGATTTAAGAGTAACTGGTTGTAGACTTGTAAGCTTACTGCAGCACACTCAGGTTTGATCCACATCAGGATCAAACCCACTCTTCCCCACCACCTCAACTTTATGAGGTCAGAGGTGGGTCAGTGACTGTCTCATGAAAACACTTTAGTAACACAAAGCATTCAATCCTTTTCTGTCTCTAACCAAATATGGTAGCTCTGTAGTTCCCCCAGTTTTTATTTGCTGAAGAGAAATATGCCTAAAATTCTAATCAGATTTTATACCATTAGAGAGAATTTACTGAATAAAGTTGATTTTTTTTAAAATCTGATATTATTTGAATTGGCCGTGTACAATACAAAAGCTAGTTTTGTTAGGTGACGAGTGCTTATAAACATGTATATGATTGATGACAGCTTCCAATTCCATGATTTGCATGATTAAAATGTATTTATTGATAATGAATTTTTCCAAGTTCCTGGAATGCAACTTGATAATACTGAGCAGATTTTAATCGATCCCCTGTAAATGGGTGCTGTAGCAGAGAAAATTCTGGTTGTGTATTTAGTGACATTAAAAATTAAATTTGTTAAGTTAGATGTGGAAACATTTCACTTTCATGTTAGAAGTGCCCTGGAGTCTCACTTAGACTAGAACTTTTTGCTGGGCCTTGTGCAACAGTAAAAGAAGACAAAAGAGGGTACAGTATTGATGTGCTTTTAGGTTTAATGAATTGTGATGAAACAGCTAAAGGATTGTAATATATATCAGATCTTACTGACTAGCTTATGTGTGTTTATTGCTTCCTAGTTATTTTGGCAAATCGAGTATGTGATTACAACTAATAATCCTCCAGAGGACTAAACAGAAAAGCCTGTAGTACTCTATCCATGATATTTTATTTAATAAAAATTATGCATATGTCTTGCTAACTACAGTAAGCAGGGTAGAGAAACAGTAATGAAGTCTGCTTCCCAGTGTTTGCATCGTTACCAGTTTTCCCATAGAATCCAACCCAGAGTCTGTACCTGTGTTCCTAACAGATTCTCTAGCCTACTGTCTTTCTCCTTTCCTGTAAGTTCCTTTATTTGATTTGTCCTTCTCTCGTTTAACTTTTCTGATTTCAACTAAATACACCACGTTTAGGTAATGAAGGTGGGGGAAAGATGGGTTTTCTTTACAATGCCTACATGTATGGATGTGCAGTCTATGTATGTACACATACACAGATGTAGATGTTCAAAGAGATTTAATAAAATTATATTAATGAAGGTCCTAAAAATACATTTTGGGCTCACTGTTATGTCTCATACTAAATGTTTGCTAACATAGAAGTGCAGTCAAGATAATATGTGTTTGGAAGGAATATTTAGCAGCAAGAAACTCTTTATTGCTCATCATTATTATAATGTATTGTTATCCGTGTAATAAACAGCTCTTGAAATTATTACTCTACTCTTTTTTTTTCCATAGTAGAAAATGTTAGAGATATCTTTGAGCATTCTGTGTTACTTCTGATGGAGGCAAAAGTTGGTGGCACATCAGCAGTGGCAGGCAGGACGGTGCTACTGAGTGTGCACACTCCTGACCTGTCCATCAGAGCTTATTTGTAGAACCAGATGATCAGGAGCAAACAGCTCCCTGGCTTGTCAGGAGGGCATCAGCTTCAATAAATGGCTTCACTTGATTTTTTGACATTGGATGGTAGAAACAATTCTGCTACTGGTTTTGATAAAACATAAACACCTGCTTCAGGAAGCCAGCTGACACTGAGGAGAAGTGAAAGGTATACTCTCTGTTAGAAACCTTCTTGCTGTCCCAGTTAGATAGGGGAAGACAGAAAAAAATACACTGCAGCAGCAGAACGTATGTACAGCATATGATAAATATGTAGAGAGTAAGACAAATGTTTCATTTCTGCTATTTTAGAGGAGAACAGGAAAAATCACATTGCTTTCCCTAGTAGAATCAAAGCTTTGAATGTACATTTGTTAGGATCATTTGGAGGTTCACATGGATTTGTAATATTTTTGTTTCTGATCATGTGTAGAAATTCTTTGCTACTTGAGCATTTCTCTTCAAATTGTAGTGGCATTAGATATTTTGTTTTCTCCATTTTGTTTCTTGGTAGTGAGTTTTGAGTCTCAGATCTGATATAGGACTCATTTTGTTGGAGGGTGTGCAAAGATGTTTCTTCCTGAGGGGCAAGCAACTTTTAGCTGTAAGAAATTGTTGAATAGGAAACTACGCTGATTTGGTTTAATCTTCTTGGGCTGATAAAATTTTGAGTCCGGATTAAATTGTTTCAGAACAGATCATGGGTTATTGCTGTCATTCAAATTTTACATGAATTTTTACTTATTTTTCTCCTCTAACGATCATGACTAGATATCATGTGCTGATGGAGTCTTGCTATTCTGCCAGTTCATGCTAGAATTATAGTGTATTTATTAATAGCATTACTGTAACGCCAAGGAATCTTACTGTGCTGTATCTTGTACAAAGGAAAAGAAAACAAGCGAATACATGCTTCAAGTTAATGTTCAAAACTGTGCCTGAAAGCAAGAGTACTAGGCAACAAGGAGGCAGTCATTTATGGGTTGTCTCCCATAAATGTAGCTGTGTAGGCAGCTCACAGAAGTAGGTTGGTAACAAATGTAGAATCACAGAATCATGTAGGTTGGAAAAGACCCTTAAGATCATCGAGCCCAACTGTTAACCAAGCATTGCCAAGTCCACCACTAAGCCATGTCCCTAAGTACCACATCTGCACATCTTTTAAATACCTCCAGGGATGGTGACTCAACCACTTCCCTGAGCAGCCTGCTTTAATGATTGATAGTCCTTTCAGTGAAAAAATTTTTCCTAATATCCAATCTGAACCTCCCCTGGCCCAACTTGAGGTCATTTCCTCTTGTCCCATTGCTGGTTACTTTGGAGAAGAGACCAACACCCACCTCACTACAAGCTCCTTTCAGGCAGTTTTAAAGAGTGAGAAGGTCTCCCCTGAGCCTCCTGCAGGCTAAACAATCCCAGTTCCCTCAACTGCTTCCTCACAGGGCTTGTTTGCTAGACATAAAGATCTATACAAAATAGAAACATTAAGATCTGTTGAAAAATACAAAGGTCTGTACACAGAGTTTCTGCTTCTGCCTCTGTTGTTCAGAAGCCTGTATGTCTGAGTAGTCTTTTCAAAGGACCAAAGTCACTTATTCCTCTCTTTCTAGTTTTCTGTTGTGTCTCTTGTCTCTTTGCTCCGCCTTCTGTTCTCTTACATGAGAGGAGTGTTATCTGTTACCCACCAGTAGCCCAAATTTGCTGGTAATTCATGCCTCTGTCAGATGGACTTCAGCAATAAAATACATTTGGACAGGCAGCCTTTAACACTAAGAACGCTGGATAGAGAGCTGCAAATTATTATGGAAGCACCAAAGTTATTTTAGACTTTGTGTAGTGGCCTCTGTGTAGAATTTTGAATGAAGAAATCTGTATGTTCAGGTAGTGAGTAGCCTACCTCCAATCACAGCCATAACAGCTTTGGGCTGCAGGCTATGATTGACAGCAAAGTTCTCCTGGCCCAGAAAGAGATAGTCCCAGACAGTGAAAGAGTCCCCAGCCACAGTGGAAAATTTCACTATCATCTGCTCACCGTTCGTGCCCTTTCTTTGAACTTCTGTTCTCATCAGAGCATTGATAGAGAGAAAAACACTTTTTTCCTCTAGGGAAGGATGAAAGAACATAGGCGTGACAGATGTTAGTCATGTTGCTTGGTATATTACTTGACAATGTTTCTTCAATGGTGAACGCAGTTTAGGAATCCACGTGGAACAGAGTGGAATTGCTCTGGCCTAGAAATAAAGCCATCTTTAGGTGTTTCTGAGTTTTCTAATACTCTTTTCTTGGTTCAGACTTCTTACTGGAGGTCTTTCAATTGCTTCACTCTTATCCCTGATGAAGTGCTTTTTGCCACCTTTGATTTACAAAATATTTGAAGTGCTACTGTGGATGCTTATGCTCTTTATTAGCTTGTTCATGCTGTGCTTGCTGTTCTTCAGTCTTTTTGCAGACCCATTTAATAGTCCAGAGACCCACTGCTGCAACCAGATCTGGAAGCTCTAGGTTGAGAACACTAGATATAGGAAAACTAGTCTCTTGTCAAGCCCTAGCAGTGCTTTTTATCATAGTTGGCTTATGTTCTAGTAGTTATTGTTCAGTGACTTTTTGATTCTTCTTTAGGTACTTCCAGATAGATTGGTGAAAGGATGTTTCATGCTCATTCGGGGGTATCAGTTATGTGTGTTGTTCTTGATGTTTTTTAGAAATGGAGAGCTTTACCTAGAGGCACTCCTCAAAATCTTCGCCTTTGCTCCTGCCTTATTGCATATTTGTAGTTTATGTATCTAAGGTTATCCTAGGAGCTATAGGTCAGTATAGTGACTTGACTTCTCACTGGTGATTCTCCTTTCCACTCCTTCCTGCCATGATTTGTAGGCTTTTGCTTCAACAGCGAACTTCCAGTTTTCTTTATCGTTACTGAGGCTTAAAAATTGTCCTGGAACTTTTCAGTCTGTATAAAATCTCATCAAGTTCCAGACAGTTTCCTCCTCCTTTTTATTTTATTCCTGCATTCTTACAAAGACCAATTAAATATCATTAAAGATGGAAGCTTTGACTGTATGAGTCTGATTTAGTGCACAAGGAGAAATGTTTAACAACCTGCTTCTTCGACTCTTGCAAATCACTGCAGTTCTTAACAGGTTCTCTTTCTGCTTTTCTTTCTGTATGTGGCACTCCTGAAACTAGATAGTTAAAATTTATGCAGACCTTCAAACAGTGGTTGAAAACCTGCAGAGGTTACAGAGGTTGTATTCATTGGAATATGTAGAGTATTAACCACAAGAAAGTAAATATAGTCCAGTAGGTGTTTATTTTGCAAGCTAACGTTTTCTTTTTAATTTTAATATTTTTTTTATATTGTTTTTTTTCTCTTCCCTCTCACAAGCCTTGAGATTAGGGTCACTGCTGATCTAAAGGGAATTCTACTGCTGTACAGATTTTGTTCTTTTCGCCCAGTTTCAGAGGCACTGCAAACCACCATACTTCTAGAGCTATTGTCAGTGGCATTTTCATAGCGCAGGAGGTCTCACTAGGAGATATGTGCAGTTACTGCTGGAAGCACTAATCTCCACAAGACCCTTTTGAACATGGGTGGTGAGAATCCTGAGGCTGGCTATGAGCTGCCTTAGTACTATGCAGAAAGCGGATAATTCATGCAACAAGGATTTCATTTGTGGAAGTAGTGATATTTTGGCCCATCACTGGCACTTGGCAGTGAGAATTGCTCCAGTTCACACAATGTGGATGATTGGGTCACACAGCTACATATACCATTCTCATTTCAATTCTTTTATATATTTCTATGTTTCAAAGGAGAAGGTGTAGTGATTACATTAAAGCTGTCCACTGGGGGAAAGCTTAAATGCACCTGAGAGATTTAAAATACCGGTGTTACCAAAAATCATGTCTAAGATCACTTAGAGTATGTTTTGGAATCTTGCTTAGGATTCCTTCGGAAAGCAAAATAAGAAAACTCTTGGAGTGTGCTCTGAATTTGGCTTCTGTGACTCAAAAGAAACCAGAAGTGCCGTAAGTTCCCACAGAACAACTTCTTGTAGTCTTTGTCTGAGACCTCCTTGAGTGAGAAGTGGTGGTGTCCAGGTGAAGCTGAAGCTTGTATGTGTTTGCTGCGTGGCCAGTGTGAACATGCTGACTGGCCAGCTGGCTGCTGCCAAATTTTCCTCAGCTGGAGTATGGATTTAGGTCTCTTGTTTCCTTAACACAGCAAGTACTCTTAAAAAGTTTTGTGGAAACATAGTTATGGTTTCTACAATACTTAAAGGTAGTTGGGCTTACCTGCCTTCAGATTTGTTTGAAATTGACCAACAGGTTAAAATAGGGTACAAATAGGAGAAGTACAAGCAATGAGGTGGGAATGGGGATTGAGAGGCAGAAACCTGGATTGCAAGCCTTGCTTTCTTACAAAACCAGACTGGAAATGGGCTGTTACATTTAATTCTAATGTTTTGCTCTCTATTTGCTAATCTTTAAATCTTGGACATTTCTTTTGTTTTCAATTAAGGTTTTAATTTGCAGAGAAAAAATGTGTGATAACATCATAAGTAGGTCAGAATTCCCATGAATATCCTTAATGTTGGTGGATTCTGTAGTGCGTGTGCTATCTTTAGTATAGTAGGCTTTGCTTATAATAGATTATGCCCCTTATGCCTTGTAAATAAGCAAATGAAAAAAAAAAGGATATTTAATTTTCCATACTTCATTTGACAAGTTTGTTTTTTATTGAGCTTAGTAGTGCTTTAAGGACAAGGGCTGAACTTTGTTGGTTAGCCTGTTACTTCTTGGAACACAAGTGGACAGGCTGGGTTTAAACCAGGACAACAGGTTACCCAAAGGTAACTTGAGCAATTTCCCTCAGTAGACTAAAAAGTCACCAATGTTGAAATGTTTTTAACTGTATCAAGACTGTTACCTCATAGTGTAGATCTAGTGTTTTCTTTGGAAGGTGGTGTCCACTGCCAAGTAATAAACATATGTGTAGCCCATATTTCTAAACAGCTTTTTGATGGTTACAACTTTAGCATATACCGAAGAACTGTTTAGGAGATATTAATTCATACGGCTTTGAAGCTTAATCAGGAGTCTTAATGAAACAAAGGCATGATGAAGTTAGTAAAGCTAATTTAAGTCTCTGAATGTAAATTTTAAATGAAGTTTTTATTGATTATAATAAATATACTTTGTTTCTCATTAGTCTTCTAAGCTTCAGTGGTAATATCAGTAAAATAAACATGTTTTACAAAGATTTAACATTAAAAATGCCATTAATATGACCCTTGGTACACCAGCACAATTAGATTTCAAAGTGAGCATTTAGGATGTAACAGCGATTAATGACAACCATCGAAAACAATTTTGAACTCCATCAGTTTAACTCAGGAGGGTAAACTTAATATGATAATTTATCTAGTTGAATTGTATCAGCTTAGCAGGAAAGTATGCAAATATGTGACCCTTACCTAGAATCTAAATGGATGCTGTGCTGATAGATTTATCAGTTCCATTAAAGAACTTTAGGGAACTTTGGAATTTCAGCAATTGTTCCCTTGGAGGCTGAAAACCAAACCTGATCTCATACTGGGACCATTCTGGTCTGCATATTTCCATAATTTGCCTTTGCTACTAATATGACAGCAAGACACAAATAACTGTTTCTAATAATATCAAATGGAGTTGTGGAGGACAGCATTTTAATGTAGTAAAAGACCTCCCCGTGGGGTTGTTATTGCCACTATAGAACAGCAGTTACACAGTTGCAACAATAGTCTCTTAATTGATTCGTTTAATTAGCAAGAGATGAAGCTTGTGCTGCATCTTGTCATCTGTTATCATGGGGGCGGCTACAGGGAGAATCTTTGCGTTTGTCACTCTTTATGGTCAGGTTTAAGTAGAGTAAAAGGAAACTTCCAAACACATTTGAGCTATAGAGTGCTGGTAAGAACGTTTTGCGAGCACGCTTCTGCTCAGGTTTGCAGTGTGTGGACGTGTCTGGTTTAAGCATCAAGATGGTCTCTGGAGTAGCATTTGTGACAAACCTTTGTTTTACTGGGGGAAAATCTTAATCCAGCGATGTTGGGAATTTCTAACCTAAATATGCAAATCTCAGTATTATGGGAATGGTGGATTATTTGGGGCATCACTATTGTAGACTAGATTTACTTGGAAGAAATAGGGTCAGATTAGTGAAACCAGCCATCTGCCTTGTGATTGCTTTTTTGTGGCATTTTTGTTTCCAGACTGGATAAACAATGAGTTACATGAGCACATGGGCCATGTAGGAAACGTGTGTAAAAGAGGGACTTTGTGGTTGGTTTTCCTGAGAGCAGTTATAAACACAGATACGATGCTCTGCTTGCTTCTGGGAGATGAAGTAATTTTTTACTCAGATCTATTTTATTTACATTTTAAGGGTACGTAAATAAATATATGTTAAAGGCATGTATATATATATCGGGAACTTCAGTTTCATTTTTCTCCTCTCCTTGGCTTAGCTTTGTCTTCTGTTCAAGGTTATTCTTCCTTATGGAAGGAAATATTTCTAGAGGAGGACAAGCTTCTTGTTAAATGCTAATTAAGAAAATGAAGGTTACTTTGGTATAATTCCATTGTCATAGCACTGACCTAAAATAAGAGATCTCTTACTAATCTGAAATAAATTAGAGGGGGAACCAAGTAATTCTGTGCATGTGAAACACTTGAAATGTCTATTTTTTAAATGACTGTGCTTTGGGGTTTTTTGCTTGTTTGTTTTTGTTTTTCCACTTCTGTGCTATAGTGTTGAACATGCCATCTAATTTTGGAATATGATGGTGCTGTCAATCTGTGTAACTAAGGGATAATGTGCTGTTAGAGAAGGCATTTTTTTTAGGACAATTTAAACAGACATTTAGCCCACTTATCATTAAAGTTCCCATGGTAATTTCCACAAGGTTCTGAGATTGCTTCATATTCTGAAAGTCTTGGCCAAAGTCCACTTTGTGTAATTACCTTCTGTCTGCACAAATCCCTGATGCAATTTTAGATGTGTTTGGTATTTTTCACTTCCTGTCCTAAATAGTGAAAATATTGCCACACAGTGCTCATAATTACTGCGGGTTATATTCTAAGTTCAAATAAAGAGATTCCTGTAAATTACCTTAGTGATTTTTGGTTTGCCATTGTTAAAAAACCAGAATAGGTGACAATAGATGAGTAAACAGTAGAATATGTAATTAAATTCACATACTGATGAGATAACTAAGATTTTTTGACTTTTCTATTTCACTGTATTTTGGCTATGAGCTAAAATATCTCTACTGCTAGGACCATCACTGAGGGAATGTAAACTCTCAGACCATGTCAGAGGTCAAGCTTAACACACTGCACGGTGCTTTGAAGCAGGTAGGAAGCTGGTGTGGGCCTCTAAGTGCTGTCATCATGTGCTCAGTTGGCTTTTTACTTGTGTTCCATACTTCTTTTTGTTCCCACAACTGAAACCCTTGTCTGTGCATTTGTTTCTTAACTAAAACCAATTTCAGTTCCTTTTTCTGGATGCCTTTCATGGATTCCAGAGTATGTGTTGAACCATGCTGTCTTAAAAATGGTCTGCTTCTGTCTTGTCTCTTTTTTGCCTTATACTTGGAGACCAGTCCTCCTGTTTTCATTACCAAAGCGTTATATTACTTTGTTGTATGCCATGTCAAATCTTTTTTTCTGATATTTCATTTCTTCTTTCTAGTCATCTTTTCTTTGATTTTTCTGCCATATTTACCTCCTCCATCTTTTCTGAGGTTGCTTTTCTTGTGCATTTCCTGTGTCAGAGTTTTTCAGGCATACTTGTTTTTTTTGCTAGAAAGATACGTGGGTTGAGAAGAAAGGTATTACTATTAATCTGACATGAACTTTCCTGTTTTTCTGTAAGTAGCATTTAGGAGAAGAGTGAGGATAATAATGAAGTATAGAAAATTCGCTATGCATCAGCATTCATGAAACTGCTTGGACAGGGAACACCAGGGACTCTTGTAAGACAAAAGATTACTTTGTCCCTATTGTATATCTTACAGTATCTGGGTCCACTTTATTCGTTGCATGTAAAATCTAATAGTCTTAAATCTATATTTTGAAGCTCTGCACTTTTTAGTAGTGTTCTTTTAAAGCTCTATGCAAATAACAGGGGGATATACCATGAGGAATAGTGTATTTCACTTCTTATGAAACTAAAGTTTCACATAGATCCTATTCTGTGTAAAGTACATTGAAAATGACATTAAAAATCTTGTGCATCCCTGCTTATCTGAAAGACAGCAATCCACACTGCTGCAAACACTCATCCTGGTACAAATAGGCAGCCTCCATCTTCATTCATATCATTTGATATTTATAGCCCTTGCCCATAGTAAGGTGAAGGGCAGAGTGGTTGCAGTAGGAAGTATCATGCTTGTGTGACCACCTCCCAAACACCAGTCTTGTGTCTTGGAGAGGTGCCATGTTGGCAGGGTGCACAGGAAGTATTCACATAGCAAATAGTGTTATGAGCAGTGGAACCACAACATGGTTCTTCCTGCATCTAATGATAATTGTTGGACTAGGGGGAAGGGAGGGAGAAAAGGGAGGTCAGGGCAATGTAGATGAAAAGGAAAGGCCCGCACTATTGTAAGGACAGTGAAAACAAAATACTTCTGTGCCAGGGAGTTTCAGTGTACATGACACAGCAGCACTGAGTGGGACACGGGAATATTCCATTGAGGCTGAAAAGCCTTGTGGGTAGGAAAACTGAGCTGGTGTCCTGTGTTTCCAGTGCTACCTCCTTGTCCTCCCTACTTCAGAGTGATTTCTCCTCACATGCCCTCAGAACCAACTCTCACTTTATTCTTTGATGTCAGTGATTTCATATGAGGGAAAACAAAGATGTTTGAGTTTTAAAATACTTACATTAGCGTTCTGTTACAAGTCTTTGGGCGTTCCTTGTTTTTTTGTGAGGGTTTTGTGTTATTTTGTTTTTTTCTCCCTAGGTTTATCTTCTCATTATAAAGGAGCCGCAGGGAAAAGCCCTCCCTTAGCCTTGTAAGTTCCAAGCCCACTGTTAACATTTAACAAATACTCAGCAAGCAGAACAACCCAATGTGGTCACTGTACCTAAGCCAGATCTCAACACTGCATCAAGATCGCAGCTACATTCTGAAAGGCATCTGTCTTGAAGTCTGGTTTTGACATGATGTCTTAGAAAAAGTCAAAAGACAATGGAAATCTCCTTGGTTTTGCCATCAAGTGGTGGCTTTTACAAGACACAAGCTTTATTCAGGTTTCCTGTAAAGCAGAAGATAACTTCCTACATGTTGGGAAGCATCCCAAGATGCAAGAGGCAGTGAGTTTCTCCACCCTTAAAATGTTTCTCACCATGTTGCAGGAAAGATGAAAACCCAGGATGTTGCTGTTTCCTAATTTATCTTAAATAGCCAAATATAAATACAATGTTACAGCTGAAATAACTGTACAAACATGTTCGCAATCTTGGAAGGGCCAGACAAGACTTACACAACATCTGAGGCTGGAAGTGATCCCCATCACCCCTTCACTCCATCGCCCCTGTCTATGACAGCAGGCTGATCAGGGCTGCTTCCAGTTGGCTTTTAAGTGTCTCTATGAACTCCACATCTTGACAGTGTATTCAGCAACTTTGCTAATTCTTGGGTGTCCCCAAGGCCTTACAAGGCAGTTTCACAGAAGTAATAGATGGAGAAAATCAAGACAAGCAGTTCCAGATCTGTGGTGATGCTGAGTGTAAAAGGGATCAGTCATTCTTTACTAGAGCTTGTATGACTGCATTGGACACTTGTGATAGACATATAGGCATGTAGCAGAATGTACTGGGTGGTGATGTAGAGGTTTGATTAAAAATTTTAATAGAGGCATGCATGGAGTGATAAATTATTAGAGGGAGAAAAAGTGTGTGACTTTGAAGAATCATAGGTAGATTCCTCAATAGCATGTGGGTTCACTGAGAAGGTAAAAAGTAGGAAGTTTTATCAAAGCTGTCTTAATTTCCTTCCATGATCTGAAGGGTCAGTGCTTTGTTCTTTGCTCTTCTAGTTATGGAGTTTTCCTTTATTATGATAATGACTGCTGGTTCATTTCCGTGCAGGTCTCCCTACATTGTTGTGTGCTGTGCTCCAGAAGAAGCCCTACTTGTGACAGTGTCTTTTACCCTTCTCCCTTTTCTTTTAACTCTAATCCTAGAGCATCTGTTGAGAGGCATAGGAACCAGAAATCATGGGTTCCTTGGAATTCAGAAGGCAGTTTTCGCAAGCACATCACTGAATGATCCACTCTCAGTGGTTCAGCTGCTTGAGACCATGCATTAGTAGTGGTGAATTTTGAGCCCAAGGCTGATTCAGCTGTAGTCTTTTCAGGTGTCTGAGCTGGTGCTGCTCCAACTTTGTGCCCATTCTAGAAGCATTTTTTTAAACCTGTATAGTGTTTCAGCTTTGGTCATGTTGCAGGTGGCACCAACCAGTTCCAAAACCACTTTCAGTATTTTGAGACTGCTGGGAGGCCCCTCCAAATGCAAAGAAAACAAACTCCTGCTCCACTTCTGATTTTCCTCTTCCTGGTTTGTGGTTTGTGAGGTCCACTCCTGCTCTGCTAGAATTATATTTGAACCAGCATCAGTAACATGAGAGGTGCTAGAACTTACCTGGAATGTTCCATCTGAAAAAGTATTACTCTCACCAACAGATGATCTTACATTGTTGTGAGGCTGTGGTGTGTGCATGTGCCAAAATGAGTAATTAGCCTTAAATTACTGACAGCATCATTCAAACTGGGTGCTGGCTGCCAAAGAATTTTGATGTTCTGGTGTTGGGGAAGAGGTGGCCTAATAGTTACTTGTGTAGAGTTGAAGTGTGAGTGTGAGGTCTGAGCCAAGCTCTCTTCCTTGGACTTGAAGGAAGCAGGGTGGACTCCTGTTACCACAGGTGCCCTGTGGTATTGTTCTGGATAGTGAGGGAGGAAGGAACTGTGTGGAGGGCACAGTGAGGCAACTACTTGAGTTGTAATGGAGATGACAGGTCATTGGAACTCCTTTCTCTTACATAGGTTTTGATGAGCAGAGTAAAAAATGTCTGAAATGGAAGTCAGGCTGGAGGCTGTGATTTCCACCTATTTTCATGTATGACAGTGTGAGATGTCTAGCATGAGCAAGTCAGATGCCTGGTTTTATGCACAGACTGCAAACCAAATGGCATATATTAGTTTTTGGCTTCACTGCAGGCTGTCTTACTCTCCAGGCCATTGTGGCTTCTCAGCAGCAGGAGATGAGCAGCTGAGAAGTTCCCCTGCAGAAAAGCTTTGTACAAATGCAGCTGCTTCCTAGAAAACTCACTGCCACAGGCATGCCCAGTGTAAGGATGGGGATGAAAGGCCCAGCAGCTATTGGACTGTACCTTACTCTCTTGTGTCCAAACTGGAGCTGCTTCTCAGTACCTAAAGGATTCGTCTATGCCTGATAGCTCAGAACTAGACCTTCAGGGCAGAGTAACCAGCTCTGTGCAGCCCTCCTGGGCTTGCCTGGTATTGCTCTGTTTTGGTTCTGATCCGTTTTTCATTTAGTGTCAGCATTTTCTTATATAATATACAGCTAAAAGTGATTTTAAAGTACTTCAGCTTAATCGTGGTTTTGTTCCCCACCCCCATGCTTTTATGGTTGAAGGCTCCATTAGTGTCCGAAATAAATGTTTATAAATCCAGTAGACTTTTT
>JBCJKH010053193.1:0-21589 GCA_039877255.1 Loriculus beryllinus | reverse complement strand
TGGTAAACATTTTTACCACAGAACACCAGCAGCGAACGCCATATCACTGATTTAGGAGTCTCTGTACTGTGCTTGCTCAGCTGTATATAAGCACTCTCATTTCCTTCCCTTGGGTTTCTGGCTGGCTTCAGGAGACTTTACTGGCATGTTCAGTGATGTCTCCCTGGCATCACTGAGCTATTCATTGCTCAGTTCTCATATATGCCACTTTGTGAAGCAAGAAGCTCCATAATGGAGCTGGGTGAGCTTTTGCCTGGTGTGTGCCCTGATTTTCAGAAATGTATTTTCAACAAATGTATGAGGGTCAAATGAAAACTTTTTTTGGGTGAGGATGATATCTACTTAGCTGCCTGGCAGCTAGAGTGCTTTTGAATGCCTCCCTGATATAAAAGATAATAAACCTAAAGGACTGTGATTAGCCTTGCCTCAGCTTTGTGGGATAGTTGCCATGGAGGAAGATAGTGTGTGCTTGGTGCAAAGCAATGATGTTTTTAAAGTTTCAGTTTTCATTCTGGAATGCTGATAGAAAACAAATGCTATGAATAGGGGTTGTGCTGGCTCTCTGTAGTAGTTCAAATAAAACTGTAAAAAAGCAATTCAGTTTGGTGCAGCACTTTACCAAGCCGACTAGCTGTGAGGTTCTTGTTTTATCTTCCTTTTTACTTTTCTTTGTACAAACAAAATAGCAAACATAGGCTTTGTCTATCAAAAATGCATGTAGCTTTTCTTTTGTACTTCAATGACAGAGACAATCTCTAAATAAAATTTCACATTAGCATTCTGCTTGTAAAACAAAACAGTGTCCTTTGGGCCAGAGAAGAGTTTTTTTTCAACAAACAATCATGCACTGCAGTGTGTGCAGTGGTGGCCCATTTTGGTGACTTGTTTACTGGTGTGTCTTTCATATCCAAATTCTTGGCTACAGACAAAGCATTCAAATACTTTTCTCTTTGTCAAAAAAAGAAGATGAAAATTGTCTGAAATTGGAGCCAAGTTCACATTCTCTGGAGTACCGTTTCAGCCTCTGGGGGGACCGCCTAGTGCAGAGTAACTGAAAACTTGAGCTAGGTTTGCTTGAACAATATAAACCTAAAGAAGAGACAGCAAAACAAATACTTTTTAATTCTTGTGCTCTTTATGTTTACACTGGCGGTGGTGTCTTCCTCAGATAAAACGTTTTGATATTGAACAGTTCCTCTAATTTTACTGGGCTCTGGTTCTTTTTATGGTAACACACACTGTGCAGGAAGGTCATTATACGGGAGAAAAAAAGCTGTCAGCATAAAAGAGAAAGTTAACATTGCACATGTCTTTGTTTATGGGGTTCCTGGAATGTGTTGCAAATTGAGCCAAATGATAGCTTAAAGTGTTCTTTTTAATATTCTGGATGGCCTCTGTATGTTCTGCCAGTAACAGGTACTTCACCTTGCAAGTACAGGTTGGAAAATTATCCGTGAAAGGACTTTGAGTGTTTCCTTTGTATGTTGCTAATATTTGCTTTTAAGACCGTTTATATTTTTGGTACAGGTTGAGGGAATGTGATTATTGTTACATTCAATTAACCCAACTGTGTGTGATAAGAACATTGAAATTAACAATGAAACATGTACTGATTGTGTATGCAAAGCTGATTTAGGGTAATGCTGGTCTTGGTGTTGCCTGATAACTAGTTGTACACCACAGGGAGCCTTGCAGACTGCATTGGTGATTTTTGTCTTATATAATATTGCATTAACATCTGTGTTACAAATGGCCATTCATTAGCTGCTAGTGTTGTTTGAGTTCCAGAAGAAAGATGAAAGCAAATGAAGCAACGTTACATATTTTGAGTTCCATCCCCCTAACAGGTTTCACATCTAAAGTTAAACCAGAGCAAAGGAATAAAAAACCCAAATAACTTTTAGCTTACATAAGCAGTAGTAAATTCTTTAATTCTGTACCTTAATAAAAGAAGAGTAAAACCTTGTCTTCTCTTAAGACAAAACTGCTGCCTTTGGTTTCTACTTGAAATGAGGTTTCCTCATAAATAGACATGGGGCTGACCAGGTGTTAACCATTTTAGGGATTCTTGCTGAACCAGTCCTGCACAGGAGCCCTGATGGCTTGGGACATGAAGAATCGCATCAACAATTAAAGGATAATAGTGAGTTGGGAAGGAAAGGGAAGAGGACTAGCCAGGAAGGATTAGTCCAAGTCAGGAACAAATTTCCTGAAATTACTGAAGCAGGTACTTAAAGGGAGGTGGGTTATTCTCTTAAGGAGTGATTTTCAGAAGGGTGTGAGTTGGCTACAAGAAGGGTTGAGAGGCCAGTGAGGAAAAAAATTCCACTGAGGAAGAGAAGGATACTGCCTTGTAGGGTCAGGAAGAAAGCAGTGTACTCTTGGAAGGCAACAAGATGTCTACTCTTCCCTGTGAGAAGCAATGTGCGTTGTACCATGAAGGAAGTTTACACACTATCCCACAGACTGTTTTCCCTTGGGAAAAAAAAATGAGTGTTTAAAGAGCTAATATATGTATTTTCTGTGTTTTTTCTTTAATAATGTCACTAGATATTAAAAGCAAGAGTTGCTGAAAGGAAAACAACTGATTGATATAAGCTAGAGAGGCGAGTCCCACAGGGAAAACCAGCATCCTCTATTAGACCAGCTGATGATATTGGGGGGGGAAGGCAGCACCTATGTTCTTTGCCTGTTCCCAGCTTCAGTGGGGAAGGGAGATTAAGTTTGGACTGAGACCTTTTTTGCATGCTTCATCCCTGTACTTTGATTTGGGGGAGCTGGAACCAGTGCAAGGGACAAAGCGGACATGGGCAGGGGGGGAGAAGAGGGCTTACAGTTTCTGCTGTGAAGAGCTGGCATAGTATAATCTGTCGGTGCAGTATGAGCATCATCTCATGAAATGGTCTGGCATTAACAGGTATTACAGCTACCTGTGTTTAGCTATTACAGCTAAACATATTTATTGAAGTACTCTCAGAATGGTTTTGTTAGCTCAAGTGTGTGCACATCTGCCTTGTGAATCAAAATGAGGATTTGGTTTTCTCATTTTTCAATGTGTTTCATTACACTGGATTCCTTTACAAGCCAAGTTGGTATTTGTTTGGCTGAGTTCATTTTGGAGTTTTATGAGAATGGACACCTCAGATGCTAATTTCTGATTTTTATGTCCACTATAACACTTCCATTATTTCTTTGGAGATTAGCATTCTTCAGACAATTGTTTTGCTCAGGAGCAATCACATTAATATTCAGTAAAACTCAAATTGTATGTTTCACTCTTTGTAGAGTGTTTGTCGAAGTGTTGGTATCTATTAAAAACTTCTCCCATCTAAAGGAAAAAGGTAGAATTTATTTGGATGTCATGGTTTCAGCATACTGCTAGCTTCTGGCCTCAATCTAAATAAACAGGAGTGAGATCTGCAAATACCGAATATATAAAATTCCAGCCTATTTTATTGGACAAGGAAACTTTATGTTAAAAAAACTCTGTACTTTGAATGATTTCCAAAATATATTGTTGGATTCAAAGTTGTGAAATGTGATTGTTTCTACATCCTGACAAAGCCACAGGATCTGGAGTAGCTTAAGAAAAGTGAAGACTGAAGGCCAGGTTTTCAGAGCAGCTTAGTCCCACTAAAATTAACACAAGTTACGCACCTAAATGCCTTTGAAATCTGGCTCTGAGCCTAGATTTTGTTGCTGTTAATACTTTGGACGTTTTCTTTATGCCAGCCTTTCAGTTCAACTCAAGGAACAGGAGAGGGATTTCCTGTGTTGGTCAGCAATGTGCTGTTTAGCACTGGAGCTAACCCCAAGCGCAGGGCTGGGCAGTGCTGCTTTGGGAGTCTCTCTACATTAATATCACTCTAGTTGAAGTCAAAGTTTAATTGCTGGTACGACATTTGACTCCATTCTGAACTACAATAAGTTCTGAAGTAAGGAGGATGTCAAAGAACAATTTCCCCTTCCCCCACCTTTTTTTTTTTAATTTTCCCCTGGGTTTTGGCATTCCTCCCAAGACTTGGTTTGAGAAAAGAATAAGTATATCCCAGCAACATGGACATCATTGAACTGAGCTTGTGGTGTAGTCATAATTTCATTGCACGAGTAATATTACTGTTCCATTTTTAAAGGGAGGAGCAGACTTAGAAAATCAGGCTGGAAAATAGCTAAAAAGTGTAATGTGTTCCCCATCAAATTATAAAACTGTACTGCGCTAGCTGAAAGCACATAATGAGTAGGAAGTGAGCACTGATCTATTTGGCTCTGTCTGAACCTTTGTATTTCTATTTATCTCTGTGGGAGATTTTAATATTCTACTGATGTTATTTTATATTTTGCTGACTTTCAGGTTGAGATATTGGCACTTAAAATCACGTTGACTGCCTGAATGCAAAATTGGGCTTTATGAGAATTAATAAAATCTTGCTATTATGAATCTTGGCGTTGGCACTAGGTGATATAAACAGTGTCTGAAAATGATGTAATGTGCTGGCTTTGCCTTTATTTCAAAGCTCTTCTTCATACATTTGAAAAGATTTTGCAAAAGTGTAAGCATATTAAGGCCCAGATTCTGCTTACAAGGAGAGCATCTCTAATTGATCGAACCAACAAAGCTAAAAATATGAATGAAACATCTTTTCATTAGATACTTTACAAATTACTTGTGCCCAGTCCCCAGTTTGCCCTCTGATTTTCCCTGAATGCCTGCCTCCTGTCCACCACAGTTCCAGACCCTGCTTATTGAACATGCAGTGGTTTTTGCAGCGGTTGCAGTGAGGATTCCAAAGAAGTTGGAAAGATAAACAAAACCTGACTCAGCATTTTGACATGTGACGATATGTACCACTATTCGTGGTGTAGAAGAAGTACAGAATGTGTAGTGGTACAGTATATCAGCTAAGCAAACTGCAGCTCTTGTTGGCAGCTCAGTGCATGGCTGGAAAAGTGTTGTTTTTTTTTTTAAGTAATAGTCAAGACCTTTTGATTTACTCTATAACAAGAATGCAAACAACAAAAACAAGTTGCAAAAATTAATTAAATATTGTAAATTAAAAATCTATTGAAATCTGCTGTGAAAATAAAACAATAACCTTGTGGCAAAACTTAATTGAATGATCTTGGAGATATCATAGAAATTTTTTATTAGTCTCTTCAGTTTACCCTGCAAATTCCATATTAATTTTGTTCCTGTGTTGCAAGAGAGTGAGTTGACTTTGAAATTCAGACTCAGATTTAAGCAATTGAAAAAGATGGGGAATTCTGCTTGGAGGTGTGTGGGCAAACTGCCGAAAAATCTTCAGATAGGAAGAATCCTGGGGAAACAAGAGCCTACAGACACCTCCTTCTCCCTTTGACACTTACTTGACTCCTACAAAAGTCTTACTGACTTTTGAAGCAAAGGAATTTGACAGAGGAACTGAAGAGTTTTAATTTTACGGCTGTTTCTTAGATCGCTCAAAATAAATCAGAATTTCTCCAAGTCACAAGGCTTTTTGAAAGATTTGGAAATGAAACCGCTGAAGTTGTGCATTCAGAAGAGTGACTCCAGACTACCAACTAAGCCTTAGAGCAGATAAATGCTCTAAATGCTGCTGACACATTCAAGGCCCTTAGGAAAGTGCTGAATTTTCATATCTGTCTTCTTATCCTGTAAACCACCTAAAATGTGACTTAAAGAGCACTTAAAATACTGACGTGTTTTTGTGAGTCCAGATCTGTGTAGACATTTTTATCTTGCTCCATCATTTTGCAACTCTGATTATGGTTTTTGTTCCCTACTCAAAACCTATTTTAGTTCAATTAGTATAAATATATTAGATTTATATGTAGCACATACAAATTAAGGCAAGTTAGCAGTGACACACGTCAAGTAGGAGGTATCTAGAATACTTCCCTACCCAGGAAAACATTTTATTGGAGGCTAGCTCTACATTTTTGTGCAAGGAGATCTTTGCTTTGATTGAAAAAACCCCACCAAAACTCCTTATACATGTTTTAAAAATTTATCATAGGTGTTTGTGAGGGGTGAAACGCAAAAATGTGATACATAAGGGAAATATATTGTCAGATGGACAGATGTTTCAGAGTTGGGGAAGAAAATGATTCAGAATTCTTAGTGCTTGATCGCCACTTGTACATGTGCCAGGTTGCACCTGAAAGCAGGAGACAGAAGAAATGGAGAAAATGTGACTGCTTGGTGAAGAGTGCCTTATTTTGCATGAATAAAGGCTTTTTCTTCACCTTAGTTAAGAAAATACTGAGGAACTCAACTATCTTTGTGATCAGATTTTCAGAAGTGGTAGATCACTATCACTTCCATGCAAATTAGTGGAAGTCTCAAATTCTTCCATGTTTCAGAAAACGTGGTATTGATAGTTTAGGTTTCTTCACTGTCTCTCACTTGGAGTAAGTTATTTGTTCAAATGGAGAGTTACTAAGACCTTTTCTAATGTGAATGAGTCTGTAGCTTGCCAGTGACATCTTTGTTATGCAGGCATGCATGGTGGTCCAGTGGGAGTTTCAGTTCACTTCGGTTTATTTCCCAGGCTTTAGCCAGAGAATTTCTCAGGCTCAGATGGTTCTGAGTGCTTGTTTCAGAGCAGTGCCCTTCTTCAGTGCACATCAGTGCCAGTAGATGCAAACATAGTATAATGTGCGACAGTTCTGACTCTGCAGCTCAGATACATGCGTTTGAAAAGGCAATTCTCTAAGTCTGGTTTTGATGCTCCCAATGATCTTGGTGGCACAACATAAAAAAATTAGTTCTTTCAACAACAGAGAGGGAGAGAGACAAATGTTTTAATCAGAGGAACAAAGAAAACCCATGTGTATTCATTGGTAACAGGGTTAATGGGGAGGATTTACTTTTTTTTAATTAAAGTGAAAAAATAAGACTTGCTGTTAGCTTGTTTCTGTATCAGATGATCTGGCTGCATCATTACTTATTAATTGATACTGTTTTTTCTGTGCATAAGAAACTTATTTATTGTATTTATATAACTATCTGATGAACAGGGTGGCTGCTTACAGTGCAGTGATATTGAAGTAGTTTGAGTTATAAATATTTTTAATGATCCCTTTGTTGATGGATGGATTATTCCTCTCAGTGAAGGCGAGCACTCAACCGAGTGGCTTAAGAGAACAATTTGAGTGTCAGTTTCACAAGTGAAAAAAATGCGAAAAGGAAAAGGAAGCAATTCATTCACAACGGGACATGGTGCAGAGGAGGATAACCTGCCTTCAAAGATTTTTGTTTCGAGTATTATAATGTTTAATAAATAGTTTACTTCAAAGGCCTTTGCTGGAGAAAAAAAAAATAAAATAAGCAGCTTTCCTGCTATTCTTGTTCACTGGTCCAGTGTTGCTATAAGTAGCTCATATCCTGTCCTCTGTGGTCTCAGGTGGTTAGCTTTTGTTTGGGAAACCGAAGCTTCAACCGAAAGAGCTGTGCCACCAGTTAAATTATTAGGTAGTTGACAATATGTCTCAGAAATCAATGGAACTCATTGTGGAGGGGGGGGGTGGGGATGGTTTGGCAGAGGAGGAGGGGTGTCAGTATTATTTTGGGTGATGAGCAAAGGCGACAGATCAGATCATGTAAAAATAGAAGTTGCTAAGAAAGGCGTCTAAAGTGAATTCTTCACTTCCATCTTCCCCCACCACATACTTTATTTTTTCAAGCATTGTTCAAGTTTCATAGAGTACAAGATATATTGGGATGCCATTTGATCTGTCCTCAGTGTCATGATTAGCTATAACAAAACCCATTCCCGTTTGAAGTTCTTCTGACCTGTTCTGTATCAATTTCGGTATTCCTGTATTGTTTTGTTTCTGCTAAATATTGTGCTTTGTATTTGTGTTCCGTCAACTAAAGAAATGACTCAAGGCTTAAAGGAAAAGGCTTGGGTGTTTCCCAAATAATTACATCTTAGTTTTTCTAGTTCTGGGCATATGAACTGAGCTACTGTTTAGTTTTCTTCCATTGTTCTTAATTCTGAGTTGTTTCAAATCGTTTGAGGGAGTAGTGTTATGTTGCTGTCATCCATCCGAGCTTCATGTTTGTCCCTCACTGTGAATTCCCATCTTTGGGGGCACGGTCTGGATCTGAAAACAGAAACATTCAGTCTTTAAGGTAAGGGTCATAAACTGGAATTGCAAAGCTCCAGTCTTCAATTTGTAGCCTACTGTAGCCGGAACTGTAAGTGACTTTGAAGAGAGCTCAGTGGTAAAAGCAAGGGAATTCTGCTGGAGCTGCCTTCACTTCGCCCATACTCTTAGATGATTGAACGTGGACAGTTTTTAGCAGGGTCTAAGCCACTTCTCCCTGATAATACGTTTCCATGAGATCACATCTGGTGTTTAAAATCTAGAACATAGCCACCAGAGCAGCTTGCTCTGATTGAAGATTTATCAGGGTGTTTACTTGGCCTACTCAAAATCAGATATTTCCATGAGTTTCCACAAGTGGATAGAAGGATATCCCACAGATAAAAAAATACTGCTCAGCAGAAAAAGGAATCAATATCCTGTCTGTAGGAGCATATAATTTGTTTTATCCTGTACTTGATTTCCAGTTACATGATAGGTAGTAGGAATAATGGGGCTTGGTCAGTGCTTCCTCAAGATGAGATGCAGAATGCAACAAAATGTCAAGAGAGAACTAGACGTGAATGGGCCGAAGGAAGATGCTGGGAATGTTTCAGAGACGCATCCTCTGGCCCTGATTTCGATATCTTCCCTATGAAATATCCCGTATTTCCAGCCAGAACAACTCCAAGACAATGAAACAAGAAATACTCTCCTCACATGCGATTTTTGTTTATGACAGATTTTTTTGTCACTGAAGATCAATGGGATAAGGAGGAGGCCGAATGCAAGGGCAGGCAGCAGTTCTCCAGAAACCAGACCTGTAAAGGAGGGCCTCAGATAGGCAAAATACAGTCTTTCTTCTAGACAATGTATGTAAAGCGTAATGCTGAGCTGTCTCAAAGTCTGTTTTTCTAGTCCATAATGTGTGATCTTCAGTAGCATCCTTGGTTACTCTGGCTGTAGGAGAGCTGATTTTACCAGATAATCTGAATGCAGAAAAGTAGAGGTGGTTCTGAGAACATTTTAGACTTTCACCACTGATTTTTTTGAGCCTTTGCTATTGACCCTGCATTTCATTGGAGTCATTATCTGATGACTATGAAATACTTAGTCCCCGGAACGTCAAGGAAGCAATTACCTCAAATCAGCTCTTGTTCAACTTAGAGCTAATGAATAACTATTACAAACTAATCAGTGCTGTAATGGTAATTAGTAAAGTGGGTAAAATAACTGGAAATTAAAATGATTAAACTTGCCTGTTTGGAATTCCACATTGAGCAGTGAGGAAATGATGTATTGCTCGAATCAGAAATAATATATAGTCACTTATGTATTTATGTTGCCATGTCACTGAGGCAAATACTCTGCATTTCAAGCAGCTTGAAGGGACAGGACATACACTGTGGTGATGACCAGGATTGTCAAGAAGCTTGAGGAAAATTATGCGTTGTTAATCAGCATGGGCCCTTTCAGCCTCTGTTCTCCTTCACCCATGCTCAATTCTGTCAAGCTCCTGCCCTACTACTACAAGCTCTTCCTTACTCAAAGACCATGCAGATGTCTTTGGTGCATGCCTTGTGAATGAGTCCTTATGTGCTGGCCCTACAGTCCCTGATCCTTTCAATACCTCCAGGTCCAGGAATGTCTTCCTTTAGATAAACTGGCTGTAGAAAATTCAGAAGCTATTTGTATTTTGCCTCAGGCAAACTCCAGTGCCATGGAAGAAAGCTATGAACTTCCTTCCAACCATCCATTACCAAGTTTATGAAACTTTGGCTAATTTTTGTTTTGGGTTTGGCTTTCCCCCCTTCCCCCTCCCCCCCCCAGAAGAGACTTTTATGAAGAGGTTGTTCCTATTATCCCACCGTGTTAAAACTATGTAGCTGTGCTTCCTTATACATAATTTGGCCATACACAATGTATATGCTCATTTCTAAAGGTTTAACTTAAGTGATGAAAGGAAACACTGTAATGTAAATATAAAGGAATGAGATGATGATTGCACTTTGTGTATTTGGGTAGTAAGGTTCTGCGTGCGATAGGGAAACCTAGTTTGGTTTTTTCCCCTGTATATAACTTTGTTAATGTGAATGTTAACTGAATTAGTGGAACTACAAAGACAGTTAATAACTGGTATTTCAAATTAAATAGGCAAACATTGGGAAAATGAGACTGAGAGGAATAGAAACAAAAATAAAAAACAGCAGAGAAAAGAAGAAGTATTCCTTGGTGGTGGTTGTTAACTGTTACATGTTAAGTTGCTGTACTGCCCCACTGGCGAACCTTCAGTTTTGTGGACTCCAGCAGTTACAGTAGCTCTTCTGCATTGAACATACGTTGTATTGATTATTGTTTGTTACGATGGGCACTTGAAATGTAAATTACAGAAAGTTCTCTTCTGCTTGTGTTTAACGTTTTAGGGGAAATGATTTTAAACATAGGTTGTTAACTGTGATTCAATTTTGTTTTATTCTTTAAACTCGATATAGTATTTATATTATTTTTGGGAGAATTGTGATGGATTATGGTTGACATGAAAATGTTTTTATGAAACAGAGGTAAAGAGGAGGAAAGAGGGATGATGCATGCTGGTTTGCTGTATTTTTGGCAAGCAGACGTGAAAACAATGATAGATGTTTTATATGGTCAGATGTTATTTTTTTTTAAGGAAAGGAGCTACTTTAATTTTCATGAATTCACAGTTTTTTTCCAGGAAAACCAGCTTCAGTCTTAAAACACCTCTATAAAAAAGCCATGAAGTTTGAGCTGATTTCTGAAAGATGTGAACTGTAAAGACTCTTCATATTTAAAATCACCGTTCACCTCTCTGTCCGTAAATTTATAAGAATGTGCCAATGTTACTCTAAAGCATTCTGCTTTTGTTTTCTTGGCTCTTACATGAAGAGTATCTGAATACTAAATCAGTAGTAAAACATGAGATCCAGTGTGCTACGGAAGTGCTTTTTTTTCAGTGTACTTCCTAGAATTTTCTATGAAGTAAAAGTGGGATTGCTCAGTACATGTAAAAGCTGAGGAATTTGTTAGAAAGAAGAAGCGGTATCTCAGGAGCTGGGAATACGACTGGTGCAGCATGAGTTTAGAAATAGAGAAAGCTAGGTTAAGTTACTGTAGGAACACTGAGGACTGCCATAAAGAGATTAAGAAGCTGAAGGACTGTGGGGACTCAAGGACATATTTTATGAGGGAGAAAGAGCAACCAGAAGACCAGCTCTCAATGAAAGGAAGTAGTTACAGAAATCTGTATCTTTAATGCCTTCTAAAAACTCTTCTTCACACATTTTACTTTAAAATTACCATGAATGGAATGACATTGCCAAAGTCCATGTTTTGACTTCATTTTGAAGTTAACAGAGAAGCTATGCCAATCTTGTTGACATTAGTTTTGTTTTCAATGCATATAATATAACTTAAAATTATTCTTAACTTATATTAACTGATATTACAGTAACACATTGTTTTCTAAATGAAAAATGATATCTTGGGATATCCCTGCAAGAACTAAAGCTTTTCTTTCTCACTGTTTTGAACAGAACAGATTGAAATTCATGCAATGTGACCTTCACAATACAGAGTTGTATTTCACATGGTACCTGTGTGATACTTAAGTTCAAACAATCATGCTTTTCAAGGAATGCTGAGAATCTCTGACTGAGTTTTCCTCTTTTCTGTCTGCTGTCTCGTGCAGCATAACATTGTCAGAGGATAATGGTGTTCGAAGTGCAGTGGTGCTGCCTGATAATTTTCAGATGGTTACTGTATTGGTTCTGACTATGAAATGCAGATTCTCTTTATAGAAAACCTAAAAGAAGAAGTAAAATGCCTTGAAGAAAACTCAGCCTTCACTTTAGTTACCATTCAGTCATACACCAGAAAACTCACATTTCTGAGTATTGATTGTGTTCGTTTACCACAGCAAAGTGCATTCATTGATAACTACCTGCTGGTATTGAATCAATCTTATGTGAAGCACAGGGCATTATTGTCAGGTAGGGTAAATAATATTGATTGGATTTTAAAATGAATACGGCATAGGAGAAATTAATTTGATTCTATGCAGTCATTTAATTATGTTCTATCAACTATATAAGAAGCTAGGGTCATACAATAATATGATATGATGAAGCAAGTTACAGCTGCAAGCTTTAGCAAGGTTACCCCTCCATAATAGCAGTAAATACATTTTGGTTTTGTTTTGTATTAAAAGAGGAAGAGAGATCCAATGCCTTTAATTGATCTTACAGTAGGGTCCCAATTGGTACCAAATCCTGTAAGTGGAACTAAGATATTCACTGACTGCAGCAAACCTGGTCCTTTGTTATATCGGAGATCAGCAGATTTTGAATCTTCAAATATTTTTCTGACTAACGTACTCTGCTGTCAAATCTCTTTATCATCCAAAATAAGCAAATAATCAGGAATGGGAGAAGGGAGTTGTGTTGATTATATCTTGATCATCTTTCAAGCTATTTGCTGTGTAGCAAGGAAGGGCAAGTGCAGTAAGCACAACTACAACAAGCATGAGTAATAATGTGGCCATGGGCATAGCCTCACAATTGCTCTTGCATCTGTCCCCCTATGGTGATAATGAGCTATATCACAGTAAAGTTGACAAACAGCAGCATCTAAAGCAATGGAACTGTGAAACACAGAACCTTCTTTGGATTGCAGGCAACCATGCAACTGCAGTGTAGTCGTTGATCATATACCCCAAACATTGCCTTCATAGGATGTACAATTAATCTTGCAGTCTTAGTACATGAGAAAGTAAGTTATTATCGATCCTCACATACCATGTGAAGAGAGTAAGAGACACTGAGAATTCTGCCAGTACTTTTTGACCATTGTCTCATTTTAGATATTTAAGATCGGATTACTTGCAATAAAGTTGTAGCTGGTTGAACGGAATTCAACACTTTTGGAAATAGTAGTGAGCTGAAGGAATAAAGCCAGTTGTCAGTATTTGAAAAGGAGGCAGAGGTTGTGAGTCATGTAACTGTAACTGATGGAAACAATTTTATGTTGAGTGAAATTTGTCTGTAGAAAGTAATCCATAGAGAAATGAAGGTAGATGAATAATTATTACTAATTAACATTACAGAAATCAACACAAATATCAGTATGATTATATATACTATTTTTTATAACAGTACTTCAGTTCTATATATTCAGATGCCTTTAGGCATCAGGCTTAAAGGTCCAAAGGACCTCAAGTGCTTATTTTGGTAAGTACAAGATTCAAGTGCAATTTAGGTATCTGAGACAAAGAAAGTGATCCAGGAAGCTTAAGATCCAGAAACCTTCTCAGTGTCATCAGGACACCTAAAATAGGTTTCACAGCTGTCTAACTCAAGGTACCTGCATGTTCTCAGCAGCCCTGCTCTGAGGAATGAGATATCAAATGTTCACTTTTCCACACTCTGTTGCTGAAACAAAGTATTTAAGTTAATCTCAAGTTTCCTGAAAAAGCGGTCTTGGAAAATATCTAGCCTGGGTGTGCAGCCTTCAGTTCAAGTCAGTGCCTAGCAGCTATAGCCATCAAAGTCATAGTGATTAAAAGGTAGGAATGCTCACTTTTTGTAACTCCTCTTACTGCTGAGAGCACTTGCCCAGAAGGCTGGGAATAGGGGTTGTTTGCTGATTTCCACTGACTTTCACTGCTCTTTTCCTGTAGTGTGTAGTAATTGCCAAGTCTTGGGTGGTAGAGGGAGAAACCTCTTCTTCAAGTACCCTGTAGTCAAATTTGTAAATATTTAAATTACAGAGTCCATTTTGAAGTACGGAGTGCAAAGCTGCATCTTGATTGTACTTTCAGTATATCTAACTCCCTGGATCGTGAATGTTGCAGTTTTAGTCATCTACTGATGAAAGTCTTCCTGTAGCACCCAGAGCAGGATTGCCTTGTCATCCCCATTCCACCCATGTTGGATGCATTGAAGTTTGGGTTGGTTTTTTTTTTTTTAGAAAGGCAAAAATAGAAAAGAAAATAATATTTTTGTGCAATATGTCTCACTTTAAAATTTTATTAGTAAATTATAAGATTGATCTGTTTGTCCTTGATCTTATCCCACTGCGAAATGTTCTCAGCTCCATTTCTTTGTAATTTGACAAACTAGGAAACTCTATAGGATCAGGATAACCTGCATGTTTCTTCCTATCATTGTACTGAGTAGTGAGAGTATTGTGACAGATAAAATCAGTACTTGTTATTTCCAGTCTTACAACCCTTTCCTTCTCTTCGTCCTCATTTTACTCATTTACACAACAGTGCTTGGGAATCTGTATTTCTTAGCAGCATCCTTTGTTGTTCCTCGTTTCTTTTCCTATTCCCACACCAGGTTTATATAATTATTGATACACGGACTCACTCAAGTTGCTATTTATGTCAAGTGTGATTAACTGGCTTGTCGAAAATAGGTATGTAAGTATGGATGTCTTGCCCTACCATGTTGTCACTGCTGAAATTCATTCCAGTTGACTGATTTTCACCTTGTGGTCAGTGGATCACTCCTAATCTTTTCCTGGAACACAGAAAATCACTGCATGAATAGCAGCAGACTTGAGAATGAGTTCAGATTTCTTATGAATAGTAGTTTTGGTTTTTTGAAGCAAGGAACCATAGTTAAGGAAACACAACCAAGTTCTGTTGTTCAAACAAGTGCCCTACAAGTTGCGTTTCGTCTTTTAAACCAGCAGAGAAATTAGGCTGGTGACCCTGGAAAATAGCTCTTGGACCTAAACCAGTAGTAGCTGAAATCCAGATCTTCTATAGGTTGTCTGAGCAATTGTTCTGTTGGATTACACTCAGAAAAATGCTGGTATGAGAAATAAACATAGTTTAGATACTTAATAAGATAGAACAGATGCATAAAATCACCTCTAAAAGTAATCCTGTAATGCCAATTGCAAATATATTTCCCATGGTATTAAAAAAATGATTGTTCAGTGAAGTGAAGAGTAGGACTGATAAAATATTTATTCAGAGTCCGTTATCTTTGTGTTTCATTTGCATTTAAAGAAATATTCCTAGCTCTCGTTCTCTTCCATTAGGATTGTCTGAAACAGTTTCACGCGATCCTTTAATTGTTATGTCAAAAATTGAGTCAGGAGCAGAGATGAAAATGGAGAGATCAATATACTCCGTGCTCTGAATGCCTCACAAAACCTTAGTCTAATTAAAAAAATAAATACTAAATCACTCTAACCAGTAACTTAAAAATATTGCCCTGAGGACAGAGGTTAAATCAATTATGAAGTAGTAGCCAAAGCTCACACACTAATAACTTTGGGAGGGGGTGGGTACGAGTTGTTAGCTGAGGTGCTCTAATCTGGTCTTGGTTTGGGTGATTGCATTCTGCTGCACTATCAAGAGTATTTGCACACAGTAATCTCTTCATGCCTCATCCCAAATCCACTGATAATGTTGCTGTTAGGTGTTAAGTGACTCCCAGGACTCACTTCTTACTTGAACCTCTTATGTGACTGTTATGACTTTGAGCTAAGACAGCTCAGTCATAAATTGTCTAATGTGTGTTTGGCAATTATTAACTTTGATTCTGTGTGAGTGAAATATTTATAAATATAAGCCTGGTTTTGAAATAGCTACTCCAATTCATCAGCACACATAAGGGATGTCTGACTACGTTGAGTGCCTAAAGTTGAAAATAAGATGCTTGCTAGTCTTTTTAAAATATTTACTGTCCATTTAATATCAATTTTTCTATTTTTTTTTTCCTGTCTGCTCTGAAATATTTTATGTATTGCATGCAATGTCAATTGAAAGAAAAATGTAGACATGGTCCCTGGAGCAGAACTGGACCCTGCTGACTTCTGGATCACATCTGGGCTTGAAGAAGGGAGTAGCTGTATTACTTGGTTATGAGGAGGTGCAACAGCAGAACTCTAAACATGTTTTTTGTACCAGGGAGGAGGATAGAATATACGTACCTTCAGTGTTAAGTTACAGATGACCGGGGGTTTGAATTGCCAACTTGGATTTAGGTTCTTCAGTTCAGCATAAGTGTCCTGCTCTGGGTATGTAAGTCTTTTTTGGATCTAGCCCTTAGATACTAGCAAGGACTGTCTTGTAAGGTTTGAGTTATAAAAGCACTAGTCTCTAATGTAAAAGAGTGTTTTAAGTCCTACATGAATAGTGATGCTATTAATCATAGATGCAACAGCATGTATTTCTGAATTACAAAGATCAGAGAATGTGCATCTACTGCTAACGTAGATATCCATCCTAATGCTATGAAATGATCCCTGGAAATATAATGGTAGGAAACAAGTATAATACTGGTGCTATAGCTGCAATTTTGCTGATACTTGCATGATGATTTAGTATCCAGAATAATTAAGAACCATAATTTAAAATTGGTTTATTGCATATTATAAAATATATAGTTTCTGTGGATTTTCATAATCTTACCAGCAGTCTTGTTTGTTAATTTTGTTGCATCTGAAATAAAACGTAGGTTTCATTAAACTAAGGAATAAAAAAGTAGAGCACAACTTCTCCTGCATTGTTTAGTAGTTTTTCACCATCCCCACCCTGAAGAAGACAGTACGGATGAGTGATTAATTTTCCAAACAATTTTTTTTCCAGGCAGGTATGTCTGTATTAATGTGCAGTGTAGTGACTCGCTTAGTCCTCATTGAACTTAAAGTTCCCACTGAAGTATCTTGGATGAGATCGTGAATTTACTGAAACTGGTGGGACTACTGACAGAAACGAGCCTGGGTCAAAAACAGATCCAGGATTTAAAGCCACTCTAACTTGAAAAGTAATGCTGCTAAATCAGTTGCCAGGCTATGTAATTGCTGTGATGTGAGAGTGTTTAGCAGGAAGATGTATAGAAGAGGTTATCGCACAGTTTGTGTAAAACTGCACCATCTTCTAAGATGGCTTGAGTTCTCGTACCTGTGGCTATCTTTTCTCACAGCTTCCCCTCATGACCAGCAAGACTCCTTTGACTTCTGAGTTTGCAACAGCCTTAGGAATGCAAATAGATTTGCCCAGGTTCAAGGGGCTCCAAATTTTAATTTCCCTAAATCCATATTTAAATTCAGAGAGCTTCGTAAACTGAATCAGATCTCTGCAGAAAGGCCTTGGGCTCCTATACACGTTTTTCTCTAGCTGTAGATGTCACTGTGCTACCTGCTCTACAAAACAAACCAGAAAGGTGCTGTGGCTTACAGAGTAGTATTTGGAAGCACTCCAAGGCAAAATAACAGACAAAGCTCTAGCCAGTGCTAGCCCAACCATTAGAAAACTTTGTAAGCAGTGAGAGAATGCAGTTTGCTCTGAAATTTTCTCCCTATAAATCATACAGACTAAAACCATTTTTGCAGTCAGTGAAAAATAAGACTATCTAAATGTTCCCTATGGTTGTTGATAGCCTCACAGTGATTGAAAGGCCTCTGTGCTCTGATTTGGTTTTTTTTTTCCATTTAAGTGAGTGCCAAAAGTAGTGCTGAGCTTGAAGGGGAGTCAAACATTTATTATTCCCTTGCCACTTAGAGGGAAAAAAACATTGGTGTCTAGAAAATCAGGTAGCATTTGCTTGACGTTTCTGTAAATCAGTTCTACTCAGTAGTTTGGTTTGGTTTCATTTGGGTTTTTATTTTATTTTTCTAGAGAAGTGTATGTTGTGCCCTAGGTCAGACAGTACTTTTCAAGAAGTACTTCCTTACCAATCTTTCTGAATAACTTAGAAACTTGTAGCTAACCAAAACGAACCAGGCTGAAAAGTAGCAGTTATCCTACAGGCATTGGGTTGTTTTATAATTGGTGCTATAGCTTTACACATCTTTGTTAGATTTTCCCCTCTTATAAATCATTACTTTGACCTCTAGTCACATCAAACTCTACAGGTTACTTTTGTGAGCCTTGCACAGTGTATTATAGATGGACTTGCTTTTTTAATGGCTGTAAGAATCCATCACTCTTCAAGTTACCTTGTTATGGACAGATACACAGTTCATTGCAACCTTTATTAGTTGGACATCTGTGTAACTCTGCTCCTTGGACAGTAAGCTCCTGGACAGTTGAACCAAACTGTTTAAAGTTGAGAGGCTTGGTCATATTGATATCATTACTGCAACCTAGAGCTACTTTCCAATTATAAGAACAGGAGGAGGGCAAGTGGCTACTTACGAGGCAGAGTATTTTTATTTTCAAAATACTTATCCATTTTGTCTATGATACAATTAAAATCTCAAGGAAAATAAATGTAGGTACATGTAGGTAATAGAGGTTCAGAGTGGCAGCACACTTTATCTTGCCTGCTGTCACTGAATCTGCTCCATCACCTTTTCCTGCATGCATCCTGTGACAGTGGTCACTAACAGTTGATTGTGTGGGGTTTTATTTGTGGGGGTTTGTTGTTGCTTGGTTTTGTTTGCCTGTTTGCGTTTTTTGTTTTTGGTTTGTTTTTTTGTTTTTTTGTTTTTTTTTTTTTTTTCCTGGGGGAAAGGATTTGAGGGAGGTATATTTTTTTGAAAAACAAACCTAAAAATCCATTTCATTTTGCAACTGTCTGCTTGTCCTCAGCCACACAGATGAAGAGTGCAGTTCTTGTCAGTGGTTACATTTTTAATGATATACAAAGGTCAGACGTTCCTGCCCTTTTAAAATACTCGTACAAGTATTTTATTATTATTACTATTATTATCATTATGTGTTAAAACCCACTGTAATGAGTTTAGTCAGTCACTGTAATGAGGTTAGTCAGGTTTAACCACGCTGTCTGTATACATCTGATAGGACGTATTTTTTCCTACTCCAGATCATATTTCATATTTAGGGGGTATGATTTTGTACTCAGGCATGTGATTTGCCTCATACTAACCACAAGTTCTGATGGCTATTGTTGGCCCGGTTACATGTGAAAAGTTAGGGAAAAGCCTGCAGGATTGGGACACATTTCAGAATACAAGTAGTTGCTTTTTCTTGTGCAGATTTTTCATGCTCTTTTCTAACAGATTTTATCAGAGAAATGTAGATTATTCCAGTGAGAGCCTCTGGTGTTTTGAGACAAAAAGCAAGTTGCTAATGCCATATCTAAACCATTTTCATGAAGTTGCAAGTGTAGTGGCAGGAACCTGTTTCTAACCAGCCCACAGCTGAGTTGAGGCAGTAATTTGTGTGTACGTAATGTTCCACATGTGGTACTCAAAGCAGTTCTCCCTGGCTTTTTCATTAAATAGCAGATATAAAGTAAATGTTTGAAGTATAAGTTGACCGTATTTGAAGCATAAGAGTGATGAAAGTGATGCATTATGTCACTGTAACGTATTGACATTATCAATTATATGTTATTAAACAGCTTAGCTAACTGAATGATTTACCTTGTGTTTAACTGCCTTTTTCAATTAAAGGTAGCAAATGCTGTAGAACTGGGGCACAGTCATAGAAACCATATATTTTCTCCTGTTAACACCAGCACTGCTGACATGCAAGTGATGGGAGTGTTGGCATTTTGCTGCAGGCTCTAATGGGCTAGTTTAAATGGTCTAAAAAAAGTGATTAATGATTAGGAACAGGACTGTTACACAGCTTCACAGCTCTTTTCCTCAATGCGTTTCCATTTATGTCAACTAGCAGCACACTTGGGAGGTGTTATTTCAAAGTAGTCAACACAGGAGGGTTTGTTTCTTTTTTTTTTTCCTTCTGCCATTTGTTTCTATTTCATAGGTCCCTTTGGTTGGCCAGATATAGCCAGTGCTTCCTTAAAAGTTGTAAGCTTCAGTGGTAAAGGAGGATAATCCACAGGCTTTGTATGTCTGGTGACTAAAATCTAAATCACTGAACTCCACTGTAATTTCAAAACAGCAAATGCTGCCTTTAACGTCACTCTATTTACTCCTGTTTAGTGCGTTGTGTTGGAAATAATTCAAAGGTTCCTCTCAAAGTAATTGAAGCACTTCATCAACCAATATGCGATTCTTTTCTGCTATTCACTTGATTTTGCAGCAAGCAGTAATTTGTACATTAGTACTCGCTTGTTTGTAACAAGTAACTGTCCACCCCTAAGCCCTCCTTTATATACATGGATACACATATAAATATATATTTGCTATTTGTATTTGTTTGGGAACTGAGGTCAATAAACAGTATTGCAACAGTTTACCTCCCTCCTCTACCAAGTAATACTTAGCTGCCAATAGCAGAAAAAACAGGTAGCTCCAAAAGAAAATTAAAACCGAAGTTGGAAACCCCAGCATTTCGTTCTTTTTAATGAACCTTAGGACAGTGAGATGTCTAGGAGGAATAGTACATTCACTTTGCTTTTTTAAGCTAAAGCAGTATCAAACAGTGAAGAGTAGTGGGGATTGAACACTCACAGGGAAGATACCTTCTATTTATTGGAAGCTTATGTCACAGTGCTAAGATCTTACAGCTCATGGCTGAAAGTTAGTATTTGCTCTTAAGTATCATGTTGTGAGTGAGGGGAACGTATTTTCTTAGAACACGACATTGAGCAGTAGTTTAGTTGCTAGCATTTTGTGTTGGCATTGCATTAGTGATCGAAGTATGAAGCTGTCTTAGCCGCATACAAGCTCAACCAAGTTTTCTGAAGAAGCAGCTTAAGAAAGAAGTTTAGACAATAATAATTTGTGACAGATGGGAGATGATTTAGGGTGCAGTGACATTGACTGCACATACACTAGAGCCACTCTTTTGCAGAATATACCAAATTCTGCAAAATATACCAAATTATACCAAATAGATTTGCAGTGTCTGCTGGGGAAGAAGCATGGCTCAAAGGTGGGCATGTCACCCTGTTGGCTTGTCCTTGAATGTAATGCTCAGGATTGTAGCTTCTCTTCCTTAATTCTATTTTTTGCTAACTTTGCCGCCAAACTAAGACTTGGGCAGGCATGCTGGTGGCTCCTGGTGTGTGTTTGTCCCTTCTTGGTAACTTTCACTCAGTGGATTGACTTCAGCCAAGTGTAGCAGAGGGGTCAGGGTCCTAAAAGCATTACAGTCCAACCCATTCTGTGAATAAAAGATGTCCAGTTGCAGGAGGAAGCTGCAACTCCTTGTGGTAGGGAGTGAGGGCAGAGGGTTTGGTCAAACTCACAGTTTATTTAAGGCGAGTGAATCAACGCTGGGGAGTGCAGTTATGAAAGCCACCAATGCTGTTACAGAGGTGACAACTGCCAGCCTCCTCTGTGAGAGAGCAGGCTTGGTTAGTCCTGGAGCTGATGCAGCTACTGGTTACTTCTGCGAGATTCTCCTCTCCTGCTTGTGCAGCATGGTGTGGTGTGGGTGGTGGTGGTGGCGTGTCAGCGATTTTCTTGTCTGTGTATGCATGGGCTAAAATACATGTAGTTGTTACTACAGGTGTGTAACGCTGCTTCCTTTCCTCCTCCTTACTATTTAACTTACCAGTAGCCGCTTGAATGGTTCTTGGGTTGTTTGTTTTTTTTTTTTTGGTGTTTTTTTTTTTTTTTTTTTTTTTTTTTCTTTTTTCGC
>JBCJKH010053192.1:331-31081 GCA_039877255.1 Loriculus beryllinus | reverse complement strand
CAACCACCAAATAGTTGGATTCAAATGGATTTTGAGTTGGGAAAGCGAGGAGCGAGAGCAGTGCGGGTTGCACTCTTTTAAAGCTCACTTTCTGCTGAAAATGCAGAACATAGACTTTCTCTCCTGGCTCTTCGGCTGTGGGAGCAGAGGCCAAATATTCGTGCTCTAGGCTGCAGTTTAGCCGAGAACGACCACCAGAGATGCTGGATTCAAATGGACTTTGAGGTGGGAAAGTGAGGAGCGAGAGCAATGCGGGTTGCACCCTTTTAAAGCTCAGTGTGTGCTGAAAATGTACAACACCGACTTTCCTTCCTGGCTCTTCAGCTGTGGGAGTTGAGGCCAAACGTTCGTGCTCTATTGCTCTCCTACTCAGCCGAGAGCAACCACCAAATAGTTGGATTCAAATGGATTTTGAGTTGGGAAAGCGAGGAGCGAGCGTAATGCGGGTTGCACCCTTTTAAAGCTCACTTTCTGTTGAAAATTCAGAACACAGACTTTCTCTCCTGGCTCTTCAGCTGTGGGAGCAGAGGCCAAACTTCCGTGCTCTAGGCTGCAGCTTAGCCGAGAACGACCACCAGAGATGCTGGATTCAAATGGACATGGAGGTGGGAAAGTGAGGAGGGAGAGCAATGCGGGTTGCACCCTTTTAAAGCTCATTGAGAGTTAAGATCGTTGAGAGTTAATTGCTATTTTATGCCTTGAATTTTTGTTATGTATTAAGAAAGTATTTCAGTGTATTATTTTGGATATGTTTCCACATGTTGCTGCATGCTGTATTAGTTCTGAAAATCACTTATTTGCAGGACTGTCAGTCATTGATGTAAACTTACTACTTTGGCCGTTTAAAGATAGAAAGAAATTCTTGATTTCAGTCACACAAATATTTCTGTTTAAGTCAGAGGAGCTATGTGTGATTAAATGTGGTAACTAGCAGAAGCAAATACAAAAGTGAGATGTTAAAATTATAAGCCATTTTAGAAATAACACTTTTTAATACATTAATTTTGTCTTTTGCCAGCTAAAATATATTATTGAATACAAAAGCTTGGAGCTAATTGTTGCTGTTTGCTGGTTGTATTTTCAGGATGCATTTGTGAAAATTACTCAAAGAGAGGGAGTTAAGTCACTGTGGAGTGGGCTTCCTCCAACACTGTAAGTTGAATGCTCTTTTTTGGTAACATGTTATGAATTATTGTTAAAAAAATACTTCATTATTTAGACAAATTAGTAGTGATGTTAAAAATTCGGTTAATTCTGAAGTTACAGATAATTATGTCATCAGTTTGATCAAAAACATCTAGAGACAGAATAATTTTGCCCAATCTTGAGACTTCTCCTTGTAACTTCTTAGATACATTCTCAGTAGTTAAACAGGAACATCAGGCTTTTTGATTTTCCTTTTAGAGGTGGTATACTTAATGTAATCATCCCCTTGAGCATCATCTAATCATAGGATTGAACATGATTGTTAGAGAATGCTAGTTTTTGATAGGTATTGGCTGTCGTAAATTGTGACTAATGACTTGCTATCAGCAACACAGCTCTTTCCACACTCATTCCCCCTTTTTCTTTTTTTTAACATCTAACTAGAATCCTCTTTCTTTGTCATGAAAAATGGTTCATTCATTTTCTCTCTACAAGAGCAGTTTACATATTTCAACATTGTTATCAGTTCTCTTCTCATAATTTTCATTTCCTTATTTAAGCAAGATGTCCATATAAGATGGTTGACTTTATCTCCTGCTTTCCTGATATTAATTTAGATTTTCTTTCTTATGTTTTAGAATAATGGCACTCCCTACCACAGTAATCTATTTTACCTGCTATGACCAACTGAGTGAAGCTTTGAAATCTAGACTAGGAAAGGATAATGAGCATATTCCAATTCTTGCAGGTTCCTTAAGCAGATGTAAGTTGCCATTTGTTTAAAAAGAAAACTGAAATAAAATAGCTGTGTGCTGTTTTCTTGGGTTTATCAAGTAAATATGTGTAGCTTTAAATGAGGGGTAATGTTGCATGGAGCTGGGCATAAGAAGGAATACTGTAATTACCCAGTATTTCTTGGGCAACATAACCCTCTAATCTGGAATAATGTGATTTAGTTTTGCTGTTACACTTCCACAACATTTGCAATTTGTTAAGAATTTTGTATTTTTAGGGTTCTACCAAGGACAGTTTAATTCTGTTCTGTTGTGAATCTAATAATAAACAGCATTATTTTCTATAATGGAAGCTACATAGGTAATTACATGGAAAGTGAAAATTGGACTTGTACTGGGTTTATTGCTGTATGATATAATGGGCAATTAATTTCTATTTATATTTTCTTACTTTGGTTTATCTTTGTCCTCATATATTTTTGTACAGAAGTAGCTCAGGTCTTATGTTTTGGGGCTTTCTTAGAAGGCTCTTAAGGATTTAGTTCTATATTCGACTTGTGAAAATACAGGGGGGACTGGAAGACTAGTGGAAAAAGAATTGTTATTCTGTGGTGATGTGGCAAATTGTTCTTATTCGGCTGCTCCAGATTTTAAATTGGCATGTCAAGGAAACCTTACCCCAGCAATACGAGGAAAGTGCTTGGATCTAGTAAAATCATTGAAGTCTGTTACATGTTTGATGGGAGTTTGTTAGTGAGCGGTGACTCATTTTCTACCAGATGCAGGATGGTTACTTTATCAGATACATTCTTGATAGTTTAAAATAAGAATAGCAAATATCATAGAATAAGCTAGGTTGGAAAAGACCCTCAAGATCATAAAATCCAGCCATTACCCCAGGACTGCCAAGATTACCACTAAACCATATCACTGAGGGCCTAATCTGTATGGTTTTAGAACACTTCCTCTTAGAGCAATTACCTCTTGTCCTATCACTTGTTACTGGGGAGAAGTTGCTTAGAAATTGCTAAGAAGATGCTTAGAAATCAATAAAAACTTAATCTCTAGCCATCATTTTTGTCCTTAACAACAGAAACAAGCAAACAAACCAAAACAAAATTCCAAGCTCACTTTCTTCAAGTCGCACTTAAAAATGTCAATTATTAAAAACTTTTTATGAGTACTTGAAATTTTCAGCCTATGTATGCAATAAATTCAAAAATGATGATTCTTAACATGTGACATGGATTACAATATGCCAGTATTGAAAAAAGGTAGGTAACTTGTCTGTCCATAAAGTTCAGGTACTGTGAATAGATATGGTATTCTTATCTGTAAAAGAAGCTTATTTGGGGAATTATTTCAAGGAAAATGTGAGAGTTGAATCAAATCTGTAAAGGTGAGACCTCATGTTTATGTTCCAGAAATATTACTAGTAAATGTTGATTAAAAAACAAAACAAAACAAAAACCAACCCCACCTTTTTATCATTTTCAGTTGGTTCAGTTACCATTGTGAGCCCCCTGGAGCTGATCAGAACTAGAATGCAGTATCGCAAGTTCTCCTACAAGCAACTGTACTTGTGTGTCAGCAGTGAAGTGGCTTCAGATGGATGGCTTTCCTTGCAGAGGGGCTGGAGTTCTACTGTTCTGAGAGATGTACCTTTCTCAGGTTGGGTTTATTTTCCATGCAAGTTTCTGTTATGTCAGAAGATATATTTATCCATAACTCTTTTAGACTTTTACTGTGGTTTTAGGTGATTTTAGTGGTTAGCTTTAAGAATGACTGAGATTTATTTGTTCTCTTTTGAGTGTTTTTATTTATAAATTCTTTGAGGACCTGATTTTTTCCCCCCTTTTTGTTTGTGGATACCAGCTCAGGCTCATTGTAACATTCCCTTTCTCTATACTTAGACTGTTTCTTCTCATCTTTAGCTTACGCAATGACTGTTTTTGGAGACTTCCAATAGGAAATTTTCTCTCTGACAGGTATAGTGTCTATTTCCTTATGGGGGAACATGCTGTAGCTGAGGGTTCTTACACTTAATTTCGAAAACATGTACCAAGATACAGTGACACAGTAGTGTTATCAGGAAATATTTTTAGCAAGATGAGTTGGTTTGTATAACTGCTCTAAAACCCATGAAACTAGAGCCTCGCTCATTAGCAGAGCTCCAGAGCTGAAAGTCTAGAAGCAGAAAAGGCTGATACAGAGAACTATTAGTCCTAGGGCTACACATTACAATAACTGGGATGGAGAAGACCATGTGTTTTCCTTTTTTGTCACAGCTCTGCTATAAGGAGAGTGATGAAAGACTTGTTAATGCCAGTGGTGAAAGCCTCTGACTCTTTCAGGCCCATTTTTGTCAGAACACTTGTGGGTCACCAGGCATCAGTTGTCCTTGAAACAGTTTTGTCCCTTTGGGTGGTACCAGGAATAACACATTTGAACACCTTGTGTTGCCTCAGAAAAGTTCTTCAAACCTATTTCTGGAGGCAGAGAGCACTTGAAGTATTTGACCTATCTTTGTTCTCCTAATGAATTCTTAAGATAATCTGACATCAAATTTAATTTATTGTTCAAAACAGTCTAGTAGACCGTTAATTGGTTTGGACTGTTATGGTATTTGAGCACATTTAGATGTGTACCTAGAGTAAATTTTAATTTGGCCGTGAACCAACCCGGTGTGTGGTAGATGGAGATGATTGGGATATTTAATGAAAAACTGAACTTGGTACTTGAATTAACAGAACTAAATTATTTCAGCTATTCTCTTTTCAGAATTACTAATACTCTGTTTTCTTTCACTTTGCAAATGGTAGGTGTTTGAACGTTGTCATTGGACTGTATCTCCTGCTTAGGGATCCTGTCCCTTAAAGGGAATTAATTTAACCTTCTGTAATAGGGAAGGCTTCTGAATGTAAGGCAGCATGGTTTCTCTAAGGCTAAAGATGACTGTCAGGATTCATCTGAACCTTTTGTCCAAAATACTTCCTGTGAATATTAATTTTTAAATTTGCTTAATTCTTCTCTGCCAGTTGCATCTTAGGCTGTTCTGTTAAGCTTATAAGGGAACTTAAAATTCTTCATCTAAGCCCTGTTGTCTGATTTTGAGTAGAAACTTCTGTTCTCTTACTGGTCTTTGTCTGTAGCAATGTGGCAGGAGCTAATGATCTTCGTTCCCTCTACTGCTTTTCACAGAATTGGAAGATCAGAGAACTGTGAGGGAGTGCCCAAGGAAAAGGGCACTAAGGTGATTTGTGTCTGTTCTCAGACTTTTTTATTCTTTCATCCATGCCTGCTGTTGCCCCACTGGTCCAAAACGTGCTCATAGATTTGAAGTTAGTCTTGTAACATTCACTTATAGCCAGTGGGCACTTGTCTGTGCCCAGTACTTTGAAGGCATCATGGGGTGCTGGAAAGGTAAAGGTACAGGTTAACCTGAAGCTACTACTTTTCAGGTTTCGGTCTATTGTTGAAGAACCAGAAGTGAGTAGGCAATGAGAGGCATGAGTAAAGGAAAATGCATTTAAAAAAATGCCACAAAGCTCAGATTATATAAAACTAATGGTGTTTAATGCTGCTTAATGCCTTTCCCTAATGTGTTTTCTGGTAACTTTTTCCTTATAAATATTCCCTGTGCAGTTAAGATATGCTCCCTCAATACCTTTTCTCTTGGCTCTTCAGTTTGAATGATGCCCCAACAGCATCATGGCTTCTGGTATTCTCACAGCACAGTCTGCGCCTTTGCTGCAGTTAGCTGAAGTTAGCTCTTTAAAGAGGGGTTAAAATCAGTATAACAATTGGTACTGATAAAGCTGCTCCTCTGTGAAAACAGCTGACCAGCACAGCATGACTCAAGCAGCACAAGGTAATTAAAATCCCACTGTGTTACTAGTCCAAGTGTGAATGGTATGCTTCAAGCATGTTCCTTGGGAGGCTACCTAAGCAGAATAAAACTTAAGCTGTGAATGTTTATAAGCACAAGAACTGGGTTAACAATAATACTCAAGTCATTCTTTAAGCAGTGATGTGGAGGACATCAATGTAAAAGGTACATAGGAAAATGAGTCCTACAGGTGCTGAAGCAAAGTTTCTTATTTAGGCAATTTATATAAAGTTAGGGTGTCATACATTTCAGTAGTAGGTTTTCATCATATCATATGAGTAAGTCTGGAATATAGAGATAAGAGGGACAAGGCAGTCTGTCCATGGATCGTCACAGAAACACTTTTAGTTTGCTTTCAGCTCTTGTTCCTTTTTGCTCCTGTTGCCACAATAGAATTCTTATATCTGTACTTGATAAAAGAATTTCTGTATGTGACATTCAAGTGTGTTGTCATGCAGGTTTATCTTTTTATAATCACAGCAATATACTGGTATAATTATGAACATTTCAAGAAGATCCTGTGCAAGGAACTTGGTACACACGAGCCAACATTTTTTATTGCTTTTGCTTCGGGAGCAGCGTCTGGCTCTGTAAGTATGTATTTTTATGTCTAGTAGTACTTTTGTTTATCTATCGCTAATATACTATTTAAAAGAGGTATGATTTTACCTGGCTCTCACAGAAATGTTGGTGGTTTTGGGGTGCATGTGCTTTAAACACAAGTACCTGGCATTTAAGCTGATTAGGTATATCTGAATAAATTAAAGTGTTCTGAAATACAAGACTTTTAATTATGTCAGATACATGGAATATTAAATCTAGTTTTAAACTGTGTTCACTTTAACTTGTAAAAATTAATTGAATGTTAATTTTTTGGGCTCTAACATTAAAACTGCTCTATTTTCCTGATAGATTGCATCTGTCATAACTCTGCCATTTGATGTAGTGAAAACACATAGGCAGACTGAACTTTGGGAGTGCGAGACCTTAAAAAGTGCTGGTAAGGATAAAAAAACCCCATAATATCTGGAAAATGAAAATGTAGTGGTTTGGCATATAGACTTTTGGTAGGAATTGTAAATATCTGTTTTTTTCCTCTAAAGTTTTATCTAAAAATTCTAGCGCTGACATCTTTTCTACTCCAAATTTCATAGGATATTTTTACCTTCTAGGATAAATACAGTATTTCACTAACGGCTTGCAGGAGGGAAAATGTGTGAGCTCAGTACTATTTAGGTTAGTGAGATGGTATAAAATATAAACAAAAAATTCAAAGCTATTACATTTAGGCAGACCAATTGCAAATTGAAGATCTCCTTGCTCATTGCAGGAAGGTTGGACTAGATGACATTTAAAGGTCCCTTCCAAGCAAAATGAAATGTTACATTTAAATAGGCAAAAATTTAATTTCTTATAATACATTCAGGTGAACTTACCTTCAGACTCAGTTTACCATAAAGGCAAGTTCTTGTTTAAATATCTGAACTGTGATGAGGATTTAGCTACATGCATAGCTTGACAATGAGAGGAACTGGCTCATTTGAAAACTAGGTGACTTTTTTCAACTGTATCAGTACTTTAGTAAGGAATATTGTGTCTGTTCATGTAGCTTACTCCAGGTGTTACTACAGGGTTTTCCATGTCATGATATTTTAAGTGTTTTATGAATTTACATATTTTATGAATTTAATATCCTTTATAAACAGTATGGATAAAATTAACATAAAATTAATTAAACCTAATAATTACATCTATGACTGTCTCTGATTTCTAAAAATACTCTCTTATGGCATTGTATATATTACTTAATTCACTGTTTTCTTGTACTGCATTGAGTTCCACAGAGGGACAGTACATCGACTTGGGCAGTTATGAGGAAAATTGTCGCTAAAAATGGGATTACTGGATTATTTGCTGGTAAATCTTTTTATATCTGTAAACCAATTCAGAGCAGAGAGAAAGCTTTTAAGTCATTTACAAGTTGTTGTAGCTGTTAACATGCATAAATTATACAATATTTTGAGCTCTGGAAACACTGTGAGTTATGAAATAGTTTGCATATGTAAAGCAACAGACATGTATATATCCAGAGAAAATTTTGACAATCTCTTCACAAGTTACTAAGCTACAGCTGTCCAAGATGAACATGACTTAGGTAAAAAATAAAGGGACTGGGATTAACAAATAGAGCTGTATTGGCAATGAAAAATGGTGGGAAAAGGCTCAGTTCAGGAAATAGGTATTTTCAAGTTTAAGCAACTTGCAATGCTTGGATGTTTCAGAAAGAACTGGTACAAAGGAAATGTAATGGATTGCAGGTTTGCAAACTGAAGTATGGAGGTGTTTCTAGACTGAAAATTTCTTAAATGTAGTTTTTAATCCAGTGCTAAAAATGTCAAAGCAGTGATTACCATTGCATTTGGCCACCTGTATTTAGGAATAGCTGTCCTAATTTTTGTTCTTCATCTCATACTAATTTCTATACTCAACTTTTTTTGGTTCTTTCTGTCTCCAAAACAGAGCTTAAGCTTCAGTGGTATTTTTCTGTTTGTCTTTGAAGAAGATGCAGTATTGAGAATCCAAGAAGTCTGAGAATAGAATAGACTAGAATTCACATAATAAAATACAGTTACTGACCTGTGGAATACTTGGCGCAGGATAGATTCCATCCATCTATGATGCAGTGGAACTCCTTGATGTATTTAATCCTTCTTCTCGCACAGACTGTCTTGAAGACTTGTCTTTTAGAGTTTCTGATAGCTTTGGCAGACACCACTTTTTACCCCTGGACGATGTGCAGTAGTCTTTTCTACTGCTGACCCAGCACAGATGTATCCTTGACCATCATAAGATATCTTGGCTGTTTAACCCCTCATAGAACAGAAAAGAACCCTTCAGGAATACCTTCTGGTGTCTTTTTCAAATCCTAGCATCTCTCTGAAAGCAACTCTCTGGGCCCTACCTCGTCATATGACCTAATTCTGGTACTAACTCAAAACCTCCAGCAATGAGGTTTTCCTATTTTCCTGAGAGGTCCAACAGGAAGTTCTGTTCCTCTTTATTTTCATCATTGTGGCTCAATTGTATCATGACTCTTGGCAGTGAGGAGTGATCACAGAAGGTCCTGAGACCTCGGGAGGTTTAGGAGTGTTTTTTCCACTTCATAATGAATCTGCCCTGGGCAGAACAGACACTGTGAGCAAGCGTGATATGAGAGGTAAGAAAGATGACATTCCAGTGCTGGAGCAAAAGCCCCTCACTGTTACCTCATCCTGAAACTGAGGATTTCTTTTAAATCTTAACATCTTTCAGGGAATCTTCCATGTCTGTATTTACAAAAGAAGTTTGACTCCCTTCTGAAGTAATCACACCAGTCATTTCAGTCATTCACGGTGCATTTAGACACATCCCAGAATATTCTCTTGGAGAACAACATGGAAATTTTTTCACAGATTTGTAGATATTTGGCAGCAGCTATCATGGATCCTGCTAGACTTCTGTCACAGGTTTCTACTTGGCATGCTCTGACAAGCAAAACAGGAAGAAAGGATTTGGTTTCCCAGAAAGTGGAGTTCTTGTATTCTCATCCATTGTGTCCTCATAGCACAGAAGGCGACTTGTGTTTGTCATTGCCAATTGGTAACTAAAGCCAAAGGTATTTCTGTAGTTTAGGTGTATGCTGCTCTCCCCACCCTGTGTACCTGGGTATGGATAGAGGCAGTCTGGGATTGCTGCTGCATGTGGCAGAACTGAGAGAATAAGTTTCCAGCCTCATGTGACAGTGCAAATGAATGTTCACAGTGTGAAGGTTCAAGCTGATTAGGCATCCCCAGGAATTCTAATTACTGGTTCATATCTTTTTGTGAAAAACTACTATCATTCATCAAACAAAACCAGATCTTTACCTGGGGTGAAACTGCCTTTATTGAATACATACATTCAGGTAGTTCTATCAATAATTTACTAGCCCAAGTATCACCAGGCTAAGACCCCATATCACTTTTTAACTAGACTGGTCTTAAAGTCTTTTGTTTTCAGATACCTTTCTGTGTTTGGCAACTGGTGATTAAAACTTCAACTTTGACTGTATATAAAATACTCATAGTCATGAAGTGTTCTTGGCAGCCTGTGTGCTCACCTCAGGATGCTCATCTCCCTAAGCTTCTTTACTTAGCTAGTATTTGTCACCCAGCTGCCCTCCCATCCCCTTCTCTTGGGCTGTAGGGTTTCCATGTCTTTCTGTCTTCAGCAAGCCTGGCAGATAGGCGAGGCAGTTGTCCTGTTCTGTTGAATGGCTGGGGCAATACTGTGTTGGCAGCACAGAGCTCCTTTGTAATGCACACGTGTTGTCATGCGTGACTCTGGCAGTCTCAGGAGGAAATTACAAGATACTGAGATTAAAATTATAGTGAGATAAAAGCCTATAGTAGTTCATAATTAAACAAACAACTGCAAGAGGCATTCCAAGCCCAGGATACTTAGTGTCTTGAGAACACTGCATCGGTTCCTTGGGGGTCTGTGTGTGAATGGCTACACAGTTGGATGAAGACTTGCAAGACTCGTGTTCTTTGAAAGAGATGAGGTTGCTTTACTTGCTGTACAATGATGCAGTAGCTGGATAATAGTATTTGCATATTTTGGAGCACTGATGCCAGCAGAGTGCAAGACACCACACAGTATTGGTATTACTAGATATTTTGAATGGAATTTAGTTCACAGATCGTTACCTACATTTAGGTATTGACACGTAAGTGTAGAGATGTTCTCTTGATCAGCCACTATCCCAGTTCTGTTGCCTACACATAGGTGAGGTGACTGGAGATATTTTGCCAGGCTTCTTGCTACTCTTCCAAAGGGACACAAGTTTTTCATAGGCCATGCATCATCCATGCTAGCTACTTGCATATGTCTTTGTGTTCCAAGTGAGAGTAGACGGCTTGTGTGTAGACAAATGGATTCAGCATTATTTTCCCACTTCTAGGTAAACCTTTTAAACTCCACTGACAGGATTGCAGTTGAGTGCAGCAGGAAACACATTCTACTGTTTAACCTTGTGACCGGGATTCTTCCATGTTAGTAGAGGTGCTGTAGGGCTTGAGAGATAGTAGAGGAATCACACTTTTAATCAGCAGTTGGCTTGAAGGGCTGAGCCACTGCCTACAGCAGAGGGTACTGCCTAGCACAGTACTTGAGCCTTTCCTCCCCTGACTTTATCCAATTCAGAGTTCAGGACTTCCTGAACCTATTGTCCCACCTGAGTGGTCACAAACCTCTGCTTATCCCACAGGAGCAGCAGGTTTGTAGTGACAGGTAGAGGACGGGGCACACAGTCTGCCCCAGCCCCAGCCATCTGAACTGCACTGGAGCAGGTCAAGGGGTACCTCCCTGGAGAGACAGAGGGGGCAGAGGTACAATGGACTTGAAGCTGGTGAAGGGCCTGGAGCACAAGTTGGATTGATTGATGAGGAATGGCTGAGGGAACTGGGGTTGTTTAACCTGGAGAAGGCTGAGGGGGGACCTTATGACTCTGTAACTACGTGAAAGGAGGATGGAGAGGGAAGGTGGCTGGTCTCTCTTCCCAAGTAACAAGCAATAGGACAAGAGGTAATGGCCTCAAGCTGTGTCAGGGGAGGTTTACATTAGATAGTATGAAAAAATTGTTCACCAAGAGGGTGCTCAGGCATTGGAACAGGCTGCCCAGGGCAGTGGTGTCATCACCATCCCTGAAAGTGTTCAAAAACCATGTAGATGAGGCCCTCAGTGATATAGTTCAGTGGTGGACTTGGCAGTCCTGGAGTAACTGTTGGACTTGATGATCTTAAAGGTCTTTTCCAATCTAGGGGATTCTGATTCTGTAAGGTTACTAACACTGCAATAGCTACACTATTTTGAGGACTACAAACATGTAGCATCCCACTTCTACACTGACATATTACGGTATTGGTATATTGTGACCACTAGATGGTACTACAGCTCTTTAGTTTGAAAACAAATGACAATGAACGCTTTCCTTTTCTTTTCTGGGCAGGTATTATTCCACGGCTGTTTAAAGTTGCTCCTGCATGTGCCATAATGATCAGCACATATGAACATGGAAAGTCTTTTTTTTCTCATTTAAATGAAAAAATGAGCCAACATACTTAATTCTAGTTCATCTGGTTATATGAAGTCAAAATACAAGGTGGAAGTTGTGCCAAATTTGAATCTGTGAAGGCATTTTCTAGAACTCCCAGTGAACATCTGTCATTACATTTGGTAACCAATACAACTTCATTTTTAACACAAAGGATAAATTCCCTTTTTTCTTAAGACTAAGAACATAATCATGACAAACTATCAGTGAAGACTTTGTGACTTCTCTTGCCACTAGATGAAAATAGAAAGAAATGAGAAAATAAAACAGATGCTGACTGTTCTTCAGTGATGGTTAAAAGGAAAAAAAAGGAGGCTGGACAGGATAATGAGGAATAACCATTGCCACTGTGCTAATATTCAGTCCAACTAAAAATTTTTGTTGGGTATTTAAAGTGAGGTTTATAAAATTGTATGATATTATTCCTCCATAAGGAGGTTGTTACAGAATGAGTTCAATAAATATTTATTTTGCTTAATGGATGTTTGATTCTGTGCATGGTTGGTATTTGCAGCTCTGTATTTTGTGTAAATGTGTATTACAAAATAGCCCTCTGCTTCCTCTCAGGTATATTTAAAATGAAAGATGCTTTTGGTCAAACTGAAAGCAGCACACTGCTCCTTAGAAACCCCAAGAGGATGGTGAATACATTAGTAAGTGCCACAGTGGCTTTTTAGCTTAAGGCATTATTCTTAAGAACTGAAAGCTCACACGGGCACTGGAGATGAGTGCCTGTCTGGAAGAACATGCCTGTGCATGGCTTTGGGAGGTCACAGAGCACCACAGCAGGGCCAGGCTCCATGCCAGAAAGCATCCCTCACCCCCAGCTTGGGAGGGAGCACCATGTTTTGACGGTCATTGTTCCTGGGGTGGGCAAGGATGTTTCATGCCAGTGTGACTCAGCCATACATCTGTCTGGAGGAAAGAGCACGTGGTTAGTACTGTGGCTGTTGTCTGCAACAGCATGGTACACTTGCACAGCTGGAACAGCTGCCCACAGCACTTCACCTACTGCATCAGAGCTTTCTCTGCAGGATGATTTTTAATTATTATTTTTTAACTACCCTCTTGCTTTGCTCTCTTCTTCAACCACCCTCACTGCATTGCTTTTTTCATATCTTCCAGTGAAGTGGCTGAATTCCATTCTTTTGCATATTTTCATAAGGGGCACCGGTACAATAGCAACTTGGTGGTCAGGTCACTAAACCACCAACTTTGGGGTGTGCCTTACCCAAGAAACAGACTTCAGTCCTAGTCCCATGTGAAGAAGGTATCCCAGCATGTGTTTGGCACTGGTGGAAGTTCATCACATGCTGAAAAACGCTGCAGTTGTGAAGAGGTTAGGGACAGGCTCTGGCATACGGTGCAGACAAGAGGTCCTGCCATGTGAGGTACCTGACACTGTTCCTCTCTTGTGATTTCTCAAACTTGGTTTACACTCAAAGCTCAGAAAAAGGCCCAAGAGAAAGCCAGCACTAACAGCAGGTTTTGGAGCACACTGAATGACACACAGCAGCAAACCCAAAGCCTCCCTGTTGTGCAAGACAGAATTTGTTATAAGGCTAGTCATACTGTTGTTTGCCGAATGTTTTAATCACATAAAGTAAGACCAAACAAAAACTAGTAACCAGCGATGATACAAAAATGTTTAATTTACATGCAACATTCATGGAACGTCAAGGCAACAAAACATACAGTTTGGCATCTGTTTTTTAATCTTTTTAAAAAATGATTAATGTTCAAACTGAGAAAGACACACAACAACTGATTTCCCATGCACAAATGACACCCAGGAACTACATAGAAGACTCCCGTTAAATGACACATGAATTTCACACCAGTAGCTCCAAGAAAAGAGCCATCAGCAAACATGACTGAAGATCATGATCATAGTCCCCTCCAAAATGCTGACGCAGTGGGGGAAGTGTTGAACAGTGAACAAGACCGATCAAATCACTGTACCTTAATGCAGAACATTAACTCGTGGAATCCGGAGTCCCTCACTGTGTTTGTAGTAAAAACGCATCTCTAGCTTACAGATTGGCATTCAATAACATTACTCAACTGCCATGAAAGAACAGGTGCTTAATGTCATAACAAAACCCCAAATTTACATGAGGTAATGCACATTGTGACAGTATGAAAGGATTGAATGGTCAGTTGAGTACAGAGTAATCAACCAGGTGGGTACATGAGGGCTTGAAGGACAAGGTTTGGTGGACTTTCATGCTGCTTTAAAAAGCTGCACTGAAATGGCACCAGTCATGGTTTACCCCACCACAGCCGCTGCGACCTCCAGCACTGTGGACTAGAGTTGAGATGGCTCTTGATCCTTCTCCAGCTAAATCAGTGCCAGAGTCCCAGAGGTGCAGAGCCTCACAACTACACAGGCTGAACATGTCCTGTAGTTTCAGTACAGGTAAGAATGAATCCTCTTTCAAGCCCACACCAAGATGACCAGATTACAGTAGTAGTGCCAAGGTACCGTTACAAGAGGCAAATCAACTAAAACCAAACAGAGTGTAGAGACAGACTGTAAACACCGAAGAGTATGCAATAATTAAAAATCTGTCCTGTATTGCAGCTACTCATGTAAACAATTTATGAAACTTCTTTGGCACAAAAAAAGCATTTTCCCTAGCACTTATAAATACAACGTACTTCCATGCATTGAAGTTCTGTTTAAAAAGTGACTAACTGTACTGATAAGCATTACTTGATTAGCAAAATCCATAGCGAAAGGATCCATTGTATCTTACAAAGAATTAAGAACACAGTTTGCAAATCAAAAATTAATTTGCAAACTTTGAAGCTGTAGGGAAATCTGGGAAGTTTGATTCATTTAAAAAATGCCTCCCTGTTTGCTCCCCCCACCCCATCAGTAATTGAAATCAATGGCAAGAAATCTGAGAAAACTGACTTAAGGAAGTTCTGCCGCGTTATCTAATCAAGAAAAATACCTATTGCACTACTACAGGAATGAGAAAAATCTTTTAACATGAGAATACTGTCATTACATTCTCTTTGCTCCCCCTTTTCTACTCTCCTTGGGACCTTGCCAATAAACACCCAATCCAAGCTTCCCAAGGTGCTAACCCTGCCACTGTATTTCCCATCTTTCCAGCAAGGAAACCACGAAATTTCTCATATGATGTTTGATTATCTAACTCAGGTCACTCAAAAGCATTTAGTGAGTTTTCTCAACATTTGTGAATTGCGAAGTATGCCTCATTTATCATATATGATCAACTTACATTTGTTATTCACATGCAACTTCAAGAATTATTAAGAGTGTTTCAGTGTGATTCCTCAGTGCGATTCAGACATCTCCTTAGTGCCATGATGCTACAGAAATGTAAAGTCTTAACACTGAGTGAACTCGAGAAGAGCTGTTGATAGGTTAAATAAGATATTTGAGGACCTACGCAACATAGAGAGATGGAAAGCTGGATTTTTAGGTAAAATATCTGCCTACAAAGTCTGGTGTTTAGGATCCCCCGTCAGTTCTGCAAGGGTTGGTAGATATTTAAAGCACTGCAGAGAAGCACCGTGGGTAGAGTAGGGCCAGGCCATTGCAAGGAGAAACAAGGGTCTTGGCAGTTAAGTAGGGGACTGATTTCCAACTGTTTTATTTTAAAAACAGTCATAAGCATCATATTATATGTCTGTACCTGACTGAGAGCTTTAAGTAACTCAGACTAAAGTAGAAAATCTGAGAAGTCCTCTGAGGGGGGAAAAAAAGGGAATGAAAACTGACAGAATTTGTGAATTAAATAGATAACCATGGAGAGAAAAAATAAAGCAGCTTATATGTTAACTCAGAACCAGCAGTCTTCATTGCAAGTCATTTTACAGAACATAAACCAAATGCATACAACATAAAGCTCTTTCTCCTTGTGTGTATCTCATGATGGAGTTAAGCCCGGACTTGTCATCTCTGTTGTGGGACTTGCAAGATATTCACTTGATTTCAGACTCGTGAGAGATTTGTAGCTTGCTACTGACGTAAGAGAGCCACAAAGACCAAGCAATGATGGAGTGTCTTCCTTCCCTGTTAAGAAAAACAAGAATTAAGCTAATGATTTGTATAGCACAAGATGATCTGACCACAAAAAAGATGTGGGAATAGAAAACAACTGGTCCACCTACATTATTATGAATTATGCATTACTGCTTCACCACACACATACTTCATAAATGCCATGAGAAAGACATGTAGTTTATGCCACACCTTCCCTGCCCAGGTGGCAGAGATCGCTACGGGTGCACTACAGGCTGGGCTGAGGTCAGGCTCCTGCAGAAGGAGATTCAGAGGCTCCAGAGATGACATGGTGAACAGAAGGGTCTAATTCAAGCACCAAATACATTATATAGAAATTGAAGTGACCTCCCTAACACGTCAGTATGAAAGACCTAGTTTTAAATTTCTCATAAAGGAGTAACTGGAATCAGGATATTTTTTTTAAAAAATAAGCATGTCTTGTTTTCCAAACCCTGGAGAATTGAAGTGTATTAGGCTCTGTCAACTGAGAAAAAAGCCCTGGAGGTGCAAGTATCTGCCCTGTCATCCAAATACACTTGAGAGTTAACATTAAACATACCTATTAGGTGTAAGTCTGCACTGGACAATTTGTCTATTTTATGTCTTCTCAGAATATCCGTTTCAGTTATTTTGCGCCAACTCCACTAATAAATCACATTGTAAAGAATTTGATCTACCAGCATCTCCCTGTTTCATCCTCCTAGCTCACCTACGGAATAGAAAATATCACCTTAAAACTAGAGATCAAAATGATTAAAGGGTCCCAGGTACAGATTCTATTGATGAGCCAGTCTGCCAGAATGTTTTTAAATCACTTCTATAAAGTAGCATTTCTTAAAATTTGTGTTCTTGACAGGAAAGTTTTACTTATTAGAAGGATGTAAGGAAAAACCAAACCAACCAACTTGCATAAAACAGATGAAGAGCAGTGTAGCACTGCTGGGCACAGACCTCAATTTCAAAAAATGTGAAGCTAAAAATCTGACTCGTAGTACCAAGAGCTAGACCAAAGGTATTTTAACAGCAGGATCACATACTGCATCTTACAAAAGTATATTAAAGCTTAGGTACTGAACCCCACTAATTTAGAATTGAGATGTTATTCTACCTTTAAAGATCCTAAACTATTATTATCAGTGGTTTTGCCACATTTACAATAGTTAAAGCATGATTTCAAATGGTTAATATTGCAAAAAAACAGTTAACAGTAGATCTGCACAAGAACTCTCATCATAATAGCCATGCTGATTGTGTTATCACTTTGTCTAAGCTCACTTGAAACAATTTAAAGACTGCTTAGTTTTTTAAAAGAAAAAAATTCTAAATTTTAAATGCTGATATTTTAAAGTTGTTTTTATTGTCAGGTCTATTTAAAGTTAACATTTGATGAGATAACAGAAAGGTTTTTTTACAACAATTTATGTTCTGTACCCATAATACTACTGTTTCTGAAGTCTTCCAGCATTTTTCTGCTTTTCACATTTACCCACAAGATGGAGCAGCTAAACTTTGATATAGGTGCAGTTTTTGAAAGGGGGGAGAGGGTAACTGTGTGTTACATTTATATACTAGCATAGTCCTCTCTCCATTTTACCAGAAACACTGTCAACCTGCATCTCCACAGATAAATGTTGAATGCGAGATGTAAGAATGACAGTGGCAGTTATAAATCCAGTGCCTTTAATCTTTATTTTAAGAAACAAAAAAGGAAACTTAAGGAACTCAAAGATTTGTATTAGAGCAGAAAGACAAGAGAAGATCCTCCTTGTAGCTGAGCTGTCTCTGCTTCTGTGATGGAGAGGGAAGATATGCAATGTATTTTAAGTTTAGCTTTAAACACACCATTAAGTCCTACAATTATTGGGGGGGGAAGCATTTTCATAAATCCAAACTTACTTGAAGTGTAGTCCTTAGGGAAACTGAAAAAACTTCCGTAACAATAAAAACCCATGCTGTTCAATACACAGTTTGTTCACGCTGAAAATCATCTCACAGGGACTGAAGAGTTATGAAGAACATAACTAAAAGAAGCCACTAGACTGGCTCTGTACCTTCATTTAACAAGTTCATTCCATCCTGCTTCCCATCCTGTGAGTGACCTGGGTCCAGTGAGGACTGAGAAAGACTAACATCTGCTGAAAGTTGGTCCAGACTTTGAAAACTTTTCCTGCAAATAAAGTAATATTTAATAGTAACGCATTTAAAGATCTAACCAGATAGCCTCATTTCTCCTTTAAAAGTTGTTGGTTTTAACAAAACAAAGTAGGCAGCTCATTTCTCTTCTCTTAAAGACACTGTTTCTTTTTGTTTTCTTCCTAAAGCAACTATTTTCCTTTTTGTTTATTTGTGGGTTTGTTGGGGTTTTTTTCCCTCCAAATTTATTTAAGGGAAGGAAATTTTTATGACAAGCAACAGAAACTGGTTTACTTTTTTTTTCTTTTTCCTGCCAGCTGATCCTCATATACTGTAACAGGCAGTTCCAACAGGATACGTTTCAGAGTATGCTAAGGAGAAATGTGTAATTTTGAGTTCTCCCTAAAGGCAAATCAAAATAAATATTCAACTTACTCATCCCATTGTTGATTGTACTTTCTATAGAGTAGAGTGTCCAAGGCAACAGCATTGACATCCAGAGCTCCTGGGGAAGGCCACTGATTGGTGAGGTGAGTAGTTAATTCTTGTCTTGATCTCAAGTCATTATTCTTTAGCACAGTCCTGTGAATACAACAAGTGGTAAATCTCAGTCTAATAAATGCAATTCTGTAAGGTACAGAAAGAAAAAACAGGACAAAAGGTCCCGACCAAACCGATGTTCTACTTCAAGTGACTAACAAAAAGCAATTAAAGCTGTTCAATTTTCCTAGGGGAAGCAACTTATGAAACACATGTAGGAAAGAAAGTTGAAATTAGGATCTTTCTGCAAAAGCAATAGAAAAGCAATTGCATTCTAAAGATTCTTTCTGTCAGCATGATGGTAATTAACAGGCTGACTATTTTGCAAACCAACTAAGCGAACGTGATGTCCTTTTCCCCATTCAATTATTTTTGCAGTTTGAACACAACCCCACAGCCTCCCACCCTCCATACTTTGTCAGAATGAACTAAAACCCAAACATGTTAATTCTGTTTCCAGATAAAATATAACACAGTTATTCAATTTTCTACCATCCTACAGTTTCTAGCAACTTGTGTTTTTAAATTACAGACAATGTTAACTGAGTACCTTACATGTCCAGATTAAGTTTTGCCTCATATTCCCATGAAGCAGACCAGTTTTCTAAAATTCTGGAAATGAGGACGCTAATACACCAATATGGAAATCATCTGGCAAAAGTCATACAGAAATATAGAAAGTACATGGTTCAGGCTCCAAGACAAGATCAGCCTTTTCTCAATAGTACAAGGCAACCTCCAATCTACCCTTTTACTGCTGTAGAATAACTCTAAAAATAAAAGTAGTATTCATTCATAACTCCTAAATCCTCCAGTCCAAGAAATACTAGGCAATCCTTAAATGCTAGTTTACAACACGTTTGACTATCTCTGGCCAGAAGCAAATAGCTAACGTTACGTATGTCTGCACTGAATTTACTCAGGAGGTCAAAGCCAAATGCCATGTAGTCATCTGAAATGCCAAACTGAGTAGCAAATCAGTGAACTACACATGCACTGATGTGAATTAACAAATAACACTGTCAACAGGTCTATTTTTACAATGCAGGTTTTGTTCTGCTGGTATTTGAACTGTTTAGACAAGAACCTCATTAGGTAAGGGCACATAACACCACAAGGTAAGACAACACTGAGTTCAGCAAGGAATTTTTAGTAGCTGAGTTTGGGAGAGGAGACGGATACACAGCAATTTTGCAATAGGAGGTGGTGAAGCACCACATTGAACAAGACTGTTTGCAAGGAGTTTTTCTCAAGCTAAAGAATCCCCCCAGTGTTCATGAAAACAAAAAAATCAACTTTTCTACCTGGGCATCTCCCCCTCTGCTCTCAGGGGTCTAGAGGAATAAGCACTTTGGTAACGCAAAGCTCTCAAGAATTTTAAGTATCTTGTATGGTATTCACTTCTCCATGTAATTCCCCTAATCCTATGGGGTACATCAAGCATTAAAGCTACATTAAAGACTTGCTGATTTAAGGAATCTTGAGCAGTGACCTAGCAAGTTTTTATGATGTTAGCCAGTTACACTGCATCACCTTTGTATTCAGGGAGGCTTCTTTTATGCTTTCATAGAAGTTTTGTCACAGGACACAGTTTGTATTAGCAACAGTAACTACATGCAAATTTATACACTTACAACACACGTGTAAATTCCTGTTTGGACAATTCCTGTTTGTTATCTCCACAAAAATCAGCAGTATTTAATTTAAATAAGGTAATGATTTACATAAGTATTTATTTATTAAATAAACATGCTCAGCAAAGACAAAAACTCCACACATCTACAGACAAGTTCCTAATAGTGAAATTTTGTCATTTTACCTAGGTTTCTATATTGAGGATTTCCCCACAAATCCTTCCGCTATAGTAACCTGGAATTTTAGCCTGTGTAGAAAAAGAAGCTTTGACACAGAGACTAGCCAAACTGCTCCAGAGATTTTAGCATAACAACATTCAAAGACAGTTTGAGCAGATCAATACTTAAAGCACTCCACAATGCTCAGGAAGAAAACCATGCATCAAGGAGGATATAGAAGTAACTATTCTCCTCTTAAAAACTTTTATGCTTTTATTTTGAATTTGCAAAAATACATAAAAATAACTTTGAATATATAAAATCAGTCCAAACACAGCACTCAGTATATATATAAAAAAAACAAAAAAAACCCCAACAGACAATAGAAAGTTAGACAAAAATATTCACAGCAGATGCTGGTGGTTACCACCTATTTTATCAGCCTTGTAGATTAGTTAGCTGCTCGCCCTCCTGCAGCCATTTTTAAAGTATCATGAGATTTTACTGCAGCAAAGACTTACAAAGACACTGCTTGTGGACAGCAATTCTGCCAAGATAAACAAAGGCAGTACCAGTTTATGCATATCAACCAGACTTATTTTAACAAGGTATTAAACTGCACACAATCATAATGAAAAATCACGATCAAAACCAGACTCATTCAGGTTGGAAAAGACCTTTAAGATCACAGAGTCCAACCACTAACCCAGCACTTCCAAGAGCTTCACGAAAACAATGTGCCTAAGTGCCACATCTACACAGCATACATCGTCCTCGTAATCTTAACCATCATGTGGCAAAAATGATCTTGCCATAAATACTCAAAATCAGGAAGAAGAAATGAGATGAAGACAAAAGGGTTTACTATAGAAAGGAAGGACTATAGGCAGAGGAAGGAAATAAGATCGAGTTTTAATGGAAAACAAACATACAAATTTCAAAACACTCGGGGTGAAAAAAATGCTGCACAAGATAACTGACTGCTGTCCTGCTTAGTCAGACAGGAAACAGGAGCTCTTTCTAGCATTTAAAAGTTCTCAAAAGACAACAACTTTATCTAAGGCAGACTGAATTTCTACAGAAGGACTCTTGCTCCTCAGAATGCAAACACTGTAACCAGTGCTGGTCATCTCTAGGCTGTGATAGTGCGGGGTTTGAGGTAGGACTTTTTCTTCGTGATCACAGTGAGTACAATGAAGATTATGAGCTTTCCTCTAGATGTTTACTGTCAGGCTGTTTAACTAAAAAAAAAATATTACTATGAATAAACTTGTTTATCTGCTAGTATAGCAAAATAAGTTTGGCATATAAAATCTTTGAAAGGAAAAATTAGAAAAAAGTCTTCACAGAGCAAAAAGAAGAACTGAAGAATTGGTGAGGAGGTACAAATGGGAAATAGGGTATTTGTGAAATTTAGAATTTCACAAAATATTCAAGAATAAAACGTAAAATGAGAATTTTCTGTTATTTACACACACATTTACACACAGCTTGAGCTATGACTCAAAAGTGTTACCAAAACTGCACATAAAAATAGCGTGGCGTAACATGCAAACTTTATGTAAAACGCTGGTCTGTAGTAAAACACAGTGAACTGGAATGGCCTATGCACAAACAGAATTTATCTATTGTGTCTGTTCCCGAGAATAAACTGCTAGCGACAAATACCAACTGAAAACCAGAATTACCTTAACGCCTGCAGACCAAGACTCAAACGCTGGATTTTATGAAGGATATTACCTTATAACTTATAAGCATAATTTATATGGAACAAACCCCATAATACATCATAAGGCTAATACTGAAAATCATAATAATGCAGTTCTGTTTTAAAATAAAATCTGGGTAAATATTGTTCTGGGGGTTTTGTAGCTGTGATGGTTTAAGGATGATGCAAGGTAAACTATGTAGACCATATGTTAAATATGTTTCATAGAGGAGTAAAAGCAAGGATATTCCAGAAAGGGAAGTGGAAAAGTAAGAGAGATAAAAGGATTTACTATAGAGAGAAGTAAAAAAAGAAGGAAATACCATCAAGTTTGAGTTAAAATAAGCAAACACAAGCTGTTAACTCCTTGTCTTCAGACTGGAAATAGAAAACTTGAAAGCCAGAAAGAAGATAAAAACAATGACTTCAAAATGTCAGGAAGGTAGTTGGTACATGGAGAATATAGTGGATCTTAGTAAGAGACTGTAAGATTGGTTGTAGAATGGAAGAAAGGCAGCATAGGATACATGGCCAAATAGGATACCCTGAACTGACACACAGTGAGACTGTGGAGTGCAGAAAGTTTTGTGCAGCATGGAGCATATGTAAGGATATTCTGTGATAGTAGGGGTGTTAAACTGATTTATGGTACATCACCTAATCTAAGCATGGAAAAAAACCTTGGTTGTCCGAAAGCCTGTGAACTTTCCCCCCTCCATCCACCAACTGCTGCCGTCTCTACATACTGTAATTTCCATCTCTGTATAATCATGCTGGCAAAAAATAGCACAAGTTCTCTTCTATAATCTGTGGAAACAAAATCATTTTATAGATGACAATCATAATGCACACAGTCTTACCATGTTAGCCCAGGTTTTTAAGTTACGACATTTAAATTGTGGGGGGTTTTAATGTTAAAAACGAAGAAAAAAACTCCACACAAATTCAAAATGCTACTGCAACTAGTAACTTATTAGGAAAAAAAAAAGCCCAACCTGTACCAGGAAGAGATGGGAACATCATCTCAGTACTAGAATACATTACAAACTAACAAATACGTGGCTTACATCTACATTTTTTGTTCTCTACATCAGGAACTGCTATGTAAGTTGAGCTCCTTTTAGAAAACAATGAGAAGTATTCAGTAAAAACATCCTGCTAATGAATTCCTACCTATTACAACAGAATACTGATGATTCATTAGGTAATCAACACTAACATACTCCCAAATTAGAAATAAGTGTCTGCTTGAAGTGCAGATACATATGCTCCCTCCAGGCCTGTAAATTTGCTTACTTTTATTAAAGAATAACAGCAACTGCCAGAGTACTAGCATCAGGCTTACACAGCTGTTCTCAGAAACCTCTCTGTGTGCTTTTGACTTCCAGTCCTTTAATTGCATATTTAAGAAGCAGGGAAAAGTGAGATTAGTGAAGTCTCATGATAAACATCCTTCCCCACTACTGTTCGCCAGGCCTGCCTTTGTCAGGTACTCTACAGAGTAGTAACTTGCTGATTTCCTCAATTTTTACTATTTTGTTTATTCTATGATTTATTATTTTAGGATTACTTATTAAGCACACGCAGAATATCATTATGTATGGTACACATATAATAATAAAACTCAATTGACAAATTACTGCTCATTTCCATCCCTGCTCCACAGTATGCTGCCCTTTCAGTTGTTCTGGGTACAGAAGACCCACCCTCAAAATGGATCACTGAAATGGTGAAGTTTTTAGTTTCTGTTTTTAAAGAAGCTCTTTTTTTTAATGCAGTATATAAGGTAACCCTACAAACTGGCAGGTTTGCACTAACATAGTTTTAGACAGCTCAGCTACCTCTCAAAAGGATAAGAAATTACTCCTTTCAATTAACACATCTAAGATTTCTGCATCTTGAAAGTGTGACCTGACTTGATAACTCATTCCTGTGTGCAAAACAGAAATGACATAAACAGGTGATCATCTTTGGTCACTTACTATACGATATTACATCTGGAAATTTAATAAATAAGTAAAAATTGTTCTCACATTTAGTCCAAGCTAAAATGGAAAAGCCTTATCTTGGTAACCACATAAAATTTCCCGTCTCGTTTCAGCTAGACTGGATTTCCAATTTCCCCTGGATCAAATCTAGATTTGTGCACTGGAAGCCTATTCTGAAAGACCCATTTACACAGATTTCTTGTTCAATAAAATGTCAGTTCTGTTTCCAATTATACCTATGAAAAACCGGTAACTTCTTACCTGCAAGTTTAATTTCTCCAAATCCAGAAAATGCCAGTCCAGTTGGCAATTTGCCCTCCTACCAGCAGATGAAGACAGGAAATAAACCAAACAGACTAATTCCCTAAGAAAGGGAATTATATCAGATGAATGCTCCAGTTCAAGAACTACCTGAGTAGTGAAAAGTGAAAATAAAAGCTTAAAAAAATAAAAACATTTGAATAACAAAGAACAAAGAACAAGCTTTAAAAACCTTTGTTTAGGACAGCAAATATGGAATGCAAACTGAAATTGATAGCATACATGAATATAACTAAAATCTGTAAGAGCAACGCTAAAATAAAAGGGAACTCTCAAACTGTCAGTGCTGTAGCAAGACAGCGAATTGTCTGGACTGGTATGGCATTGGACTTAGAGAAATTAGATCAGCAGGTATGAAAATTAGTTACTTACCAGTATATTTTGATGCTGCAATGCACCACCTCTCTCACGTTTGTGCCCTGTGCACAGACACAGTATTTCCAAACTCAGATGCCAGAGCAGTTAAATCCCAGCAGACTTTCTAATGGCAGCTGCCGCAGTGAGAAAAAGCAGGCATGTCCTATCGCACCACATTTTCTTACTATTTTGGACTGGCTAACAGATTTTCACGTGTCACAGTAACAGGACTAGCTGTGCCACAGAACAGATGCTGCATTGCGTTGAGGCCCTCAAAAGTTCACTACCCGTTATTATTTTGAAAGGCCTTACTTACCCCTGCTCCCAAGCTTATCATTCTAATTGGATAAAAATACTGGAATCTGGAATGCATTAATTACTTATGTCCGGTGATTGTGTGTTTGCTACTTCTATGCAATGCCTTCACCCATAGAAGTGCAGTCATGGAAGAAGAGAAAGGATGTCACCAAGAAAACAGATCCTAGTATCACACATCAGGAGTTTCAGAGAAGGGGACACTGCCATGCTAATGTCATTAGGTATGCAAAATGGTCCCTAAAATTCTCTTATCCACTGGGGGCAGAAGGAGGAGACAGAAAAGAGGGTGGGAGGGAGAGGGAAGAAAAGACAGACCAGAGAGGAGAAACTCCTTACCAAACTGAGTATTTTTCATTTTGCCCTAAATACACCAACACATCTCATCTGTGAAGACCCTGATAATTTCAAAAGTTTTTAAGTATTTTAAAATTTAAATTTTATTTTAATATAAAACTTTTAAGCTCCCTTTCTAAAAGTCCAGAATAAGGTATTAAAATATGAGGGTTTAAAAATAAATCCCTTTCCATCTACTGCATTTTGCAAAGTATGTCCTTCTCTTCAGGCTGCTATTCAGAAATGTTTGGCTTTCTGTTGCACAATAAACCCATGCAGTCCCTCTGGATTCTAAGAATAGCATGTCCTCCATCATGTTTGAAGCTTGGTTGCAATTTTGTTTAGTTCTGCATATTTCTTTGCTGGGCCTCACTCTGTACACTCTACTCTGAATTGCAGGAGTCTGCTCATGTACTATGCCGAGATGAACTTTTCTTAGTTATACCTTTAAGCAAAGAGAAAACTCCTACTACTCTACAGGTTTCCACTGCACTGAAAACAGAACTTCCCTTCCTGCTGTCTATCCACACCTCTGTAAACAGAACAGGGGTACAGTATTGCAGCAAACTTCAAAAGAAAATATTCCACAAAACCAAAACCCAAAACACTGCCTGAACAGAAGTTTTACCATCTCCCAAAAGCTGCACTGTATTTTCTACACGGCTAAAGAAAAAATAATGCGCAGACAAGTTAAGAAAAAGAGCTGAGAACAGACCAGACTGCAGTACTAAGGATTTAAAACTGCTGCTGCAAACTTGGGCGAGATAGAGGATGTACAGGAAGCATTACAAATAAGAGCGTAGCTAATGTGAATTATGGTTTGATAGCAAGGATCCATGAAAGCTTTCAAAGGAAAGAAGGAACGGCATTCTCCGTTTTTATATCCTAGGAAAGAAAATCGCCAAGACCAAAAATTACATTTTAATCTCCTGCTTCCTTTCAGTGAGAAAATAAAGCAGCTACAACAAAAAGTACAACAAATGTACTGATGCAGTTGAGGAATTCAGTTTCTTAACAAAAAAAGCCTTACAAGCACACTGTCTGAAAAAGAAGGTAAGAGTACTAAAAAAGCTATCCAGATTTCCTATTTCTCTAGATGATTTTGGTTTTGAGTGAGGATTGCAAAGCTCAGCAACCCAGACTGAAAGTTCTACTTCTTTGGAAGGCAAGATACATTAGCCTGAGCTCAGTGCAGTGCTAACACAGAGGAAAACAGGCTTCTGGACAGTTTACGCCAACAGTGAATGCCAGAGAAAGCGAGGCATGAGTGACAAGCTGTGTACAGCTCATGAGTAGAAACATACACAGAACACTTTTTGCAATTAAAGTGTCATAGAAACAAACTGTCTCTCAGGGTTGCAACTAAATTGTCATTTCCTGTGATTACAAAGACATCTGTATTATCCAGACAGGAACTGCAGTATTGCTGGAGCTGACAGCTATATTAAAATATGAAGAATGGGACTACAAGCACTGTTTGGGGCTTGAAAAGACTGACCAATTCTGAAGTAACAGCCAGACAAGTTAAACAAACCTAGCTTTAAGATTTGCTAAAACATACAAAAAATTCTTAATTACACAGACAAGCTTAATACCATGTAAGACCATGAGTGTCCCTGCAATTTACTTTGAGTCTTATTTGTGCCATAACCAAAGACAGAATTCCAAACACAGAAGAGTTCTTGACTTTTCTTTCCTCCACAAAACACCAGGACAAGACACGGATATAGGAAGAAACAAGAGAGGGAAATAAAAAAACAGAGCAGTATAAAATATAGCAGAGCCACTGAATTTAAGAAATAAATTTTCAATGCATGTAATAAATTAAATAAAAAATTAAACTATTGCACCAGCTGGGACAAAGGGACTGTACCATCTTACACCAGGCACACCAGCCTGGAAACCTGAAAAATACCTTACAAGGAAACCCATGTTGGAACACATTATGTTAAAGTGATTAGTTTTTACAACGTCAGTGAGTCACTATGCAGGAGCTGACTCAGTATTCAGAAAATTGATGGGCTCTCTCTTGTAACCATACATCAATATTTAACATATATAAATATCAATATTAATCTAAACTGTAAAGTAACAAAGATCAGCAGTTTGCCTTAGACATAGGCAGTGTATAAGGCAAAAGAAAGAATAATAGGGATAATAATATAGGGATGCTGGGGAGGGACTCTTCATTAGGGACTGTAGGGACAGGACAAGGGGTAATGGGTTAAAGCTTAGACAGGAAAGGTTTAGATTGGATATGAGGAAGAAATTCTTTACTGTTAGGATGGTGAGGCACTGGAATGGGCTGCTCAGGGAAGTTGTGAATGCTCCATCCCTGGCTGTGTTCAAGGCCAGGTTGGACAAAGCCTTGGGTGACATGGTTTAGTGTGAGGTGTCCCTGTCCATGGCAGAGGGGGTGAAACTAGATGATCCTTAAGGCTCTTTCCAACTCTAACTATTCTATGGGTCTATGATTTCTGCTGCTGGGGTCACTGTTTAGTATCAAAGGGAAGAGTGGGGATGGATCTATTTAGAACTTGTGGATAAAAATGAAAACTGGAAAGCTGCTGTGTCCCGCTTTAGCTAAAACAACTGACTTAACTGAATGTCTAACATGATGGAAAATACATAGTTGTAGTCTGATCATCTGTTTTACAGCCTTAAGGCAATGATTGTGAGCTTATAGCTTACCAGTGGTGACAGGATGGAAAAAACCAATCCTGGCCCTTATGTTTTCTGATCCCTCACAAGCAAGGACATAATTATACCAGCATTATTGCAAATATTACCTAACAAAAATATCCTCAAGTGTGAAAGGTTATTATACAGAATAACTGAGTTGCAAAAAAAAAAAAAAAAAAAGATCAAATTATAGAGGTTGAAAAGAAGAAAAAAGAAAAAGAAAAAAAAAATGCAGTTTTGGGCAGTTTTAGAGATAGATATGTTACAATGGTTAAAGCTCGCTGGAAAGTTGTCCAAAGTCTCTAGTGAGTTACTAATCTATTTCAGGCCTTGTGATTTAAAATTCTACATAGAAATTGTGAGCTTGTAATACTGAACACACATTGTAGATCCCAGTATAGCTTCAAGGATTAAGCTTCTGCCTGTGTAAAACTTGGCATGTAGCTTCTGGGACCTGAACATACTCTCCAGCCTTTTTATTTATTTTTACCTTTGAGAAAGGTCCATTTGGCAGTTCTGTGTTAGTAGTTTCAGATGCTTTTTGTGACCATGATTTTGTAGTTTCAGAATTACGTTGGTTTTTTTAACTTTGAGTTTGACCATTAACCAATAATCAAAGGTTTTAGTCTTGGGTTGTTTTGTTGGTTTGTTTTTTTTTTTTTTTTTTACTTTGTATAGATCTGAGAAATTTCAGTTACTGGGAATTTCTTTCAGCTAAACTACTTATGATTTTTGTGTGTTGCATTGAAGGGCAGAAATGATGGTCAGAATGCTAGTTAGCTAGGATGTCAACTGCTAGTCTTGTGACTAGAATCTCTTTTTGGAAAGCTATTTCTTAAAGTGGAACCACTGATTATATACTGGTCCACTGGTCCTGTGCGTCCCCTTGGGAAAAGTCCCCCACTGTTAGTTTATTTATTCAGAATGTGTAAGTGTTCTGAAGGTCAGCATTTGCTGCCTTTCTTTCCTGGCCTGTCCTGTTGAGACTCCCTATAGTGTCAGTTTAGGATAAATTCTCCACCTGATACCATGACTTGATTCTGAAATGGGAACTCTTCAGGGAAACATGCTCAAGTTTAGTACTTCTACCAACAATTAGATGTTCTCAGGAGAAGCCAGTATGAAATGCGTGCTGCTGACACAGGTCATCCTGCATGGTCCTTGTTCAGCAGTGACTAATGAAGCACACAAATACAGTTCAGGGCCATTTTCTGTAACAGCCATATTCAGCATTTGCTGTGCAACTGGCTTGTTGTCAGGAGGAGCCTTCATAAAACCTGTAAGAGTTCAACTTTAAGGTAAAAGTTGGTTTGGTTTGGTTTTCTGAGTGGAGAGAATTATCACTGGCCACAGGATTTTTGTGACAATGAAGTTACATCAAGGATAAATTTCTCTTTAATTTTTTTTCTTTTTACTGAAAGTCTGAACTTTTCAGATTAGTTTTCCGGAACTTTATATGGTGAAAGTATTCTACCATGAAGACCAGATTGGATTTGCTATGTCCACTTTTTGTTTGAATGCTCTATTCTATCAGGCATTGAGAAATAAAAGTTTTTCAGAGATGCTGTTCCTTTAGCATTTATGGCTATACTGCACAGTACTTGGTCATCAACAGGTTGGTTGGGTTTTTTTGTCATAGGTTCGGGACAAATCATGCTGTTTTCTTCCTACATCTTTGCATTCCTTACATTCCGCCGAAATCGCCTGTCTCATGTCCCATCTCTTATTACCATTTCTCACTTGCTTCAATGCAGATCAAGGTGGAGTAGAAAAATACTTATGTTTCATTTTAAAATGGTGGGGTGGTGATATAAAATTAATAACAGTGCTTAAAAGTGCCTTGTCTGAATTGTGTGTGCAAATACGGTGATTATTTGCAGACCTATAAATGTGTTTATCTCTTTCCTGTTGACCTCCTGTAGTTAACAGCTTGATACTAACCTGCCTTTTGTCCTACTGAAAGTCTTCACCCATGGTGGGAAGACAAATGTATTGTCTTGAAAATAATTCATACGCCAAAAAAAATCAAAGCATTGTAAAAAGAAATTGTAATGAGACTTTCATTCATTTGGCTTGAAAAGATAACTAATTCACTGCATGAAAAGTAGTCTCTTTATACTTACGTCTCTCATTCCAAAGGAGTTAACATTAGCTACTGAGGAAAATCCTAGATTCAGATTTTTCCAGCCCACAATAACCCAAGCTGTATAGCTCAGTACATGGTCTTAAATGGCACTGGCACTTGCGGCATACTTCGGTCTTAATCTTGTTATTGATTCAGCTGCAAGAGCATGGAGTTCCTCTAACAATGCTCCCCCACGCTCCTTTCCTGCCTGGGTAGTTGGCACAAGTAAGTCACAGAGGCTGAGAGCTGTGGTACCACCTGTGAGCAGCATGAAACCTGGATATTCAGGTGAAGGGAACTAATGCTTTTCTTTGTTGTTTCTTCTCCCTTCTGCCAGGTACTTCGATGTAGCCTATAATAATAGCCCTGCTTTTTCATGTCAGCTTGGTTGTATAGGGATTTATTTAAGTTTTACAGGATTCCTGGGCATGACACATTTGTTATTTTTACAGTAGCAGGCTGCTCTTGCCAATCCCATTCTTACCAGCAAGATGAAACAGAAGGGAGT